>CM038682.1:49706372-49919742 GCA_021605205.1 Aegilops longissima
GATGATTGCGAGCATAGGGTTGATAGTTGATAGTAGAGCGCATCTTGATGAGGCGCATGACCCATGGAGCATAGAACTTGCACCAAACAGATCGATCCAGACGCAGCCGGTTGTCGGATGAAGAATTCTTGGGTGTTGAAGTCGATGCCATTGAGGATGTACAAGACCAATGTCTTCATTGCTCCTTCAAGCTTTGCAGACGATGAATGCCCTTTGATAGGCCATAGAGTTCGCCGCGATGATGTGATATATTGTGTGAGGCGGATACTCAAGGTCATCAACAAAGAAGTCTTGAGGGTATTCACGTCATGTGGCGATGGCTTCATCATGCTCAAGATCGACTCATGTCGGGTTACGGCTTATGAAATATGCTCTCCAAGGCATCGCGTGGAGTTGACATCCGTGTTCAAACAGCTCTCCGGGAGTGGGTAGGCCTGTGAGCTCTATGATGTCAAGAGCTTTGGCTTCATGATGAACATTTCCTGTCATCCACTCGAGAACCCATGTCTTCGTGTCTCTGTTGTAGCCGCGGATGTGGAGGGTAGCATAGAATTGAAGCACTAATTCTTCATTCCAGTGTTCCTTGTCTATTACGAAACCAAGCAGACCTGCATCATGAAAGCAATCAAGTGCTTCTACTAAGCACGGCAGTCCGGCAATGGCTTCAGTGTCGAGGCGCATATGAGGGAAAATGCGGCCTTGATCATACAGAACACATGAGTAATAGCTTCTTTGCTGATAGCTCTAGAACCAGTCAGAAGATATTCTTGGCCTTGTGTCGGGGTTCTTTGCTCTGTCAAAGAAAGTGTTGTGGGCTTTGAAGCCATTTGCATTGAAACAACCTGTTGAGGTGGCAGTGCCTGGAAACCTTGGCAGTCTTGGTTTGACTTGAACCCGAGGCCTATGCTCAATATGATAGTCTAACCGAGGACCGAGGCATGAGGCGGAGGGACGAGAACAGGCCATCTTATCGTGACTAGCTCGCCATAGTTGTATGCTTGCTCGATTGTGTAGGGCCTTGGTGGCGGCTCGAGCGAGGGCGAGAATCGAGGCTTGAGCAGCTTGGTGATGCTTGAGAGCAGATAGCCTCATTGGCTTCGGGCACATTTCCTTCATTGGCTTCAGGAGCAGTTGGTGCAGGCTCCACATTTGCTTCAGCCATGACCACGTCATTGGCTTCATTGGCGTTGGAGGTGGCAACCTCAATGTTTTCAACCTCCACTTGAGGAGCTGGAGGGTCGGGCACTGGCACGTTGATATCGGGGATAACTTCTTCAATTACTGGGGGTGTAGGAACACGTTCTTCTTCTTCTTGGGTGTCTTCGGTTGATGCAGCCGGATTGTCATCAATAGCTTTAGCTTCAGATTCAGAGACATTCACAGTTGGAGTGGCTTCTGAAAACACTTGACGTGCAACAGGTTGGTGGTGCACTTCTCCTTCTGGAACGCTCGAGAGAGGTACTTGAGGCCTTTGACCTTTGCGAAGCCTGCGAAAAGCTGGCGACGCCTTTGGAGATGGGGTTGGCTAGGCTTCAAGGTCTTCCTCTTCTTCTTGCTGTTGTTGTTGGGGAGTGACTTGTTGTTGGGGAGTACTAGGGGAGTCTTCTTGTTGCGGGCGATCAGCCCATGAAGCATCCTGTGCAATTGGCGCCGATGACGACCAATGTCGATGAGTTCATTGTTCGCATTTAACAGCGATGATACCACATTGTACTCGATTTGAGGAAGAACTTCGTCATCTTCAACATTGTCATGGTGACCAATGTCTTCAGCAGTGATGGGATCATTCTTGGAATCTCTTCACCTTGGAGCCTCTGTGGAAGCAGGCTCATGAATAGTCATGCGAAGTTCTTGGGTTGCAGACGCGGGACGAACCACAGAAATGGGTTCAACAACCAAGGGCTCTGTGGGAGCCACTACAAGAAATATGTCAATTAGTGACCTTTTGTCAGTGACCATGGAAGAATTAGTCATAGATCTATGACCATTTGAGACCAATTGGTCAAAAGCTGTTCGGGGGGCTCCAAACCCTAAACCATTGCGACCATTTTGGTCAGGAAGGTCGTAATTTCCTTACACCAAATGGTCACAAAGCAAACGGGGCTGGCCGCTGCCTTATTTCTAGTTGTTAACGACCAAAATAGATGGTCATAGCCTTGTAGATTGTGGTTGGTTGTGATGACTAGGCGCCACCTCATCAGTTTTGCCTAGGTGTCATGTCCATGTGGCAGCTTTTGCCCTAGGTTGTGAAGCAACCTATATTTCTGTTATTCCAAAAATTCCCAAAAAAATCTCATAAATTGTTTGGATCATATCTTCATCAAATATGTCAAAAACCTTCCTTGCCTATTTCAAAAATAACTCAACAATATTCATTTTCCTATTCTGTTCAAAGCAGCAGTTTGTGAAGGAAGTACCACTTTTGCATGTCCAAATAGTTTCCATTTTCTACAGTTCTTTCATATACCCAAATAACCATCCTCCACCAAATGCCAGCTCAATCCATTCATTATTTTGAGCCGAGCTTCAACATTTGTAGTTATGTGCAGTGTGGTAGTTTGCAAAGCAAGTACCACCTAGGCTCCTCCTTTTGAGCTGAAAATTTGTGAAGACGGTCTTCTTAGTAACTGATCATCCTCAGCCAAAACTCACGCCCATTAGCCATGTACATTTCCCGTACCGCTAATCAAACACTTGGCTGCTAATTCATGTTTGAGCATCGATCGGTCTCCTCGTGAGAATCTTATGTTGTGATTTTCTTCCTAGCACCTACCTGGGGAGTGCCCAACCCACTAGACATGCCTAGGCCGCCTGAACACATGGCAACGCCATGGTCACGCTGTGACCACGCTTGGCCGGGCATGCGAGCCACTGGCGCTCTAGAGTTGGGGCCCTCGGCCACCGTCCAAACCTCGATGTCTCGCCATCAAACCATGTATTTCTGATTAAATAGATTCTTATTTACCTAGAAATGATTTTTGGAAAAAATAAAGAGCAAACTATGAGGCAGCTGCAGTTCAAATTTGACCTGCTTCCAACTGAATCGACGGGAATTTGTCTTTTTCACCAGAGGTGGATCAAAAATTTTGACACCCAACCATTTTGTCAATTGTGCATTAAATATGGCCTAGTATTTTATAAAATTGATTAGGTCCAATTTTGCAACAAATATATGGTAGGTCCTTCACAAAAAAAACTCATTTCACGCACTCGAAAAATGGAAAATGGTTTTTTCGTGCAAAGAAAATGAAAAGTTCCTTAGGCAACATTGTTTGCCATTCCAATATGCACCCTTGTGCACGATATGAGATCATTTGAACAAACTATGCCATGAATGTGGCCATAAGATTGATCATTTGACTTGAAAGCCATGAATCTTCACACTTGATAGCTCATTTTTCAGAATACTTTTTTAAAATAATTATCGTATTACAAGTTTTATTAATTTTCCTGGAAACTTGGTCACATATAATGACACAATGCGAAGGTTTCCCAATTTTTTGATTTTTTTTTGAATTTTTTATGCCCGTTTCAAAATGCGGTCAAAATGGCGGGCTTGACCGTTCCTAGCTAGTGGTTGAATCTTGGAATTTTTTTGGTGTTTCTATGATTAAATAGATACTTATGTACCTAGAAATGATTTTTGGAAAAAATAAATAGCAAACTATGAGGCAGCTTCAGTTCAAATTTGACCCGCTTCAAATTTGAATCATGGAATTTGTCTTTTTCACCAGAGGTGGATCAAAACTTTTGACACCCAACCATTTGGTCAATTGTGTATTATATATGGCCTAGTATTTTATAAAATTGATTAGGTCCAATTTTGCAACAAATATATGGTAGGTCCTTCACAACAAAAACTCATTTCAGGCACTCGAAAAATGGATAATGGTTTTTTCGTCCAAAGAAAATGAAAACTTCCTTAGGCAACATTGTTTGCCATTCCGGTATGCACCCTTGTGCACGATATGAGATCGAACAAACTATGCCATGAATGTGGCCATAAGATTGATCATTTGGCTTGAAAGCCATGAATCTTCACACTTGATAGCTCATTTCTGAAAACACTTCTTTAAAATAATTACCGTATTACAAGTTTATTAATTTTCCTGGAAACTTGGTCACATATAATGAAACAATGCGAAGGTTTCCCAATTTTTCGATTTTTTTTGAATTTTTTATGCCCGTTTCAAAATGCGGTCAAAACGGCGGGCTTGGCCGTTCCTAGCTAGTGGTTGAATCTTGGAATTTTTTTTGGTGTTTCTATGATTAAATAGATACTTATGTACCTAGAAATGATTTTGGAAAAATAAATAGCAAACTATGAGGCAGCTTCAGTTCAAATTTGACCTGCTTCCAACCTGAATCAATGGAATTTGTCTTTTTCACCAGAGGTGGATCAAAACTTTTGACACCCAACCATTTGGTTAATTGTGCATTATATATGGCCTAGTATTTTATAAAATTGATTAGGTCCAATTTTGCAACAAATATATGGTAGGTCCTTCACAAAAAAAAACTCATTTCAGGCACTCGAAAAATGGAAATTGGTTTTTTCGTCCAAAGAAAATGAAAAATTCCTTAGGCAACATTGTTTGACATTCCTATATGCACCCTTGTGCATGATATGAGACCATTTGAACAAACTATGCTATGAATGTGGCCATAAGATTGATCATTTGGCTTGAAAGCCATGAATCTTCACACTTGATAGCTCGTTTCTGAGAACATTTTTTTAAAATAATTACCGTATTACAAGTTTATTAATTTTCCTGGAAACTTGGTCACATATAATGACACAATGCGAAGGTTTCCCAATTTTTCGATTTTTTTTGAATTTTTTATGCCCGTTACAAAATGCGGTAAAAACGGCGAGCTTGACCGTTCCTAGCTAGTGGTTGAATCTTAGATTTTTTTTGGTGTTTCTATGATTAAATAGATACTTATGTACCTAGAAATGATTTTTGGAAAAAATAAATAGCAAACTATGAGGCAGCTTCAGTTCAAATTTGACCGCTTCAAATTGAATCGGTGAATTTGTCTTTTCACCGAGGTGGATCAAAACTTTGACACCCAACCATTTGGTCAATTGTGCATTATATATGGCCTAGTATTTTATAAAATTGATTAGGTCCAATTTTGCAACAAATATATGGTAGGTCCTTCACAAAAAACCTCATTTGGGCTCTCAAAAATGAAAATGATTTTTTCGTTCAAAGAAAATGAAAACTTCCTTAGGGAACATTGTTTGCCATTCCAATATGCACCCTTGTGCACTATATGATATCATTTTAACAAACTATGTCATGAATGTGGCTATAAGATTGATCATTTGGCTTGAACGCCATTGATCTCTACACATGATAGCTAGTTTATGAGAACATTTTTTAAAAAGAATTATCGTATTACAAGTTTATTATTTTTCCTGGAAACTTGGCCACATATAATGACACAACGCGAAGGTTTTCCATTTTTTGATTTTTTTTGAATTTTTCATGCCAATTTCAAAATGCGGACAAAACGGCGGGCATGACTGTTCCTAGCTAGTGGTTGACTCTTGAAAAAACTTTTGGTGTTTCTCTGATTAAATAGACACTTTTGTACCTAGAAATAATTTTTGTAAAAAATAAATAGCAAACTATGAGGCGGCCGCAGTTCAAATTTGACCCGCTTCCTGCTGAATCGGCAGAAATTTGTCTTTTTTATGAGAGGTGGATAAAAGTTTTTGACATCCAACCACGTGGTCTATTATGCATTAAATATGGCCTAATATTTTAGAAAATTGACTTGGTCCAATTTTACAACAAATATATGGTAGGTCCTTCACGAAAAAAACTCATTTTGGACACTCAAAAATTATTTTTAGTCAACTACGATCAATTTAGATGGTCATAATGTCGTACTGCATTCTGATTGGTCCTTGGACGTATCACGCGGATCGTGCATCAAACACCTTTGGATGCTCGCGGATCCAACGGCCGTCCTCAACCCTTCCAGACCAACCCCGAAACCCTAGATGGTCATTTTGCATCCACCCCCGCCTCCTTTCTTTCCAGTTTCAGATCCATCGATCCCATTCCAGATCCCCCATCTCCTCGCTGTCTCGCCCGATGGAGAGAGCTCGCCTCCTCCCTTCCAGATCCATCGCCGCCACCGCCACCTCCCTCCGGCGGAGCTCGCCGTCGTTCATGGCCTCCCCCACGCCCCCTCCTCTCGCCCCTCCCCTTCCCTCACCACCCAACCGAACCAACCAGCCCACCAACCCGAAGAGAAAAGCGAGCGGAGGCGAGATGGCAACCGGACGCGAGGCCGGCGAGGCGGCGCCGGGGGAGGAGGAGGAGCAGAGGGAGTGGGCGGATCTGACGCCGGTGTGCCTAGAGGAGGCGTTTCTGGCTGGGCTCGAGGACTGTGGCGGGCGCCATGGCGTCTGCCGCTCTGGCGGGCGGCTGCGTGCGCTCCCGGCCGGCGCTCTTCGCCGTGCTCGACCTTCGCCTGGCTTTCGAGGCCGTGGGCGCTGCACTTCTGCAGGTGGGACCCGAGGCCCCACCACGCACACCATCTCTCCCGCGACCACGCGCCGGCCAGGTTCGCTGCCTGGGCGATGGGTGGGAGGGTCCGTCAGAGGAGGGGGCGCGGAGGGAGAGGAAGGCGGAGATGGCGCATAGCACACTGCCGAGAAGCTGTAGAGCCAGGCCTCCCCCGACGACGAGTTCGAGAACGAGAAGTTCGAGCTCCAGAAGATCAATAATCCCTCTACTTCATAGCCACAACTTCATTCTACTACCGCGGCGTTGTTGATTGCAGATTGCCTGTGTAGTACTGATGCAGCACATGTACATAGCCACAATCCCTGTAGACAGTGACACTGCAGAACCAAATTAGCATGAACAGAGGGGATTGGATCGAACCAAGCCACACACTGGTAGCTAGTCTAGTACGGACAGTTTGTTATTGTCCCATTCGTGCCTAATTTTTTTGTAGAATTAGCTTCTTACATAAAGTGGGGAAGGAGACTGATCATATTTGGGGCTGTGTTTGCAGGTGGCGAAGGAGGAGGCCAACGGCGAAGCAGATGTTGGATTTGGGGCAAAGGGTGCGCCGGAAGTGATGTATGGCCTCCGCTCGTCCTTCCAGGCCTCACCTGTTCACCTGTAAACATAAATCCAATGTATAAATCCAAACGAGATTCGTTCCATGTAGGAAGGTTGCACATCCTGCATGTCACTTGCCACGCTGAACTTTGTCACCAACCCAACCTAACTCGTTTCATCCTGATTGTCTGGAAACATTTATGAGGACAGAATCACAATCACGCATGTCACTTGCCACACTGCCATATTGCCACAGACCAAGCAGGTGCAGGACGTGGTCTCTTCCTCTTTTCGTTTCGATTCTTTTTGAAGTTACAGCACCAGCCTACTGCATGCATCTCCAAGCATCAGGCTGCTAGTAGTTTACCTCTGCAAGTCAGGCATCATTGGACCCTTGTTCAGAAATCAAGGGCTGGCATATATAGCTAGTATCATTGGACGCATTGTCTGAATTTTTAACACAATGTCTGGGCTTGTATAGCTAGTATTATAGGCAGGGTGTCTTTTTAAGTGAAAGTTCTTTCTAAGTATTTTTCAACTGCTTGTGCAGGCATATATTGCTGTATTATAGGATGCTCGAACAATGAGTCCCAAATTTGGGAACAGGATGCATAGCTACCTCCTAGTTTTGTATATATGAAAGTGAGCGAGTCCCGAATTTGGGGACAGGCAGGGCTCCATTAGGAACATGGCAGTTAATTTGCATAATCCTCGACCTCCTCCTGCAATCTCTCTTTCTCCCTTTCTTCTCTGAATTTCTCGGTGTTGTATAAGTCTGTAAGATTCAGATTTTAAGAGTACTTGCTCCCTATACTAGTTACTTCTACTACTTATTTTTAGCTGTTTGGTACTACTCCGTAGATCTGTGATACTAGTCTAGTCGCTTGTATAATTTTGTTTATTAGTGTAACCTGAACCATGGAGTAGTACCTTGTTCGCATATGTGTGATTATGTGTGGTCTGTAGTCTCTGTGATAGCTCCAGTACATGTGAACTATATGTTGTGGTGTAAATCATTTTCATTTTATCTTATAAACGTGTTTCTTCAATAGCTATTTCTGTTCAAGTCTTGTTTTCATTGATGTTAGCATTTAGTTTGTCTCAGGTAAAAAAATACTAAAAGGATGATATATGGGTGAGGGACTGAAAGGATGATATGCTTCCATGAATTGATTTGTAAGAAGTTTTCTTGGCTATGTACAAATCAGCCCAAATATGTGAGCCTCGGTTCTGAAAACTAAAGAGTTCATATATTGGTAGATAGACTGTGATTTAGGATATGCTAAACAGAAAGCTTTATAAGATGGAACTATCAATTCATCATGACTTCACTTTGTCCTTTAATTTAATATGGTTAGAACTACCATGGGGTTTTAAGTATTTGGGGCATTAAGAAACAATTATGTTTGGATGTTTGGCCTTGCATCCGTCCTTCCATGAATTCATGCTTGTACATTGCTAGTTATTGCTTTCTTTGCAGGTCTTATTCCTCCTCGATCTGGTGCAGCAGCAACAATTCAAGGTCATGGTCATGGAGCAGCAGCCATATATTTTTCTTCTTATTCTTCCCTGAGATTTGATGAGATGAGGTTTGTTTTCCTCAAGGTCAAGGTGCAGCAGCTCGATTTGATTTGATGTGATTGGATTCAGTTTCCTCCGCCTCTCTGTTTGCATTGCAGGCTCATTGGTCGGTCTTCAATTCTTCATGCTGCTGCTGCTCTCTGCTACATGAGGGCCCTCTTCAATTCAGCATCCGTTCGGGCCGCGATATTCCACCTCCAGAAGAGCACCTGCTCCTTGTGCGGTTACCCGGCCGCCTGCATACGCAAGTGTAAGCTCCCCCCTCCCTCCGTCCTAGATCTCTAGGTCTATTGCTGTCATGCACCATGTTCTTGATGTTGCGTGTCCTCATGTGGATGCCACGAACGGCGCTGCTCTTGCGTGCAGATTTGATTCGCCGCATTAGTATGCAGTTGTTGTCTCGCCATGGTTGCTCAAATTGAGATGCACCCAGTTGATTCGTCATCTCGGGTCATAATTTTTCTGCATTCCCTGTTGCTGTAGCTTGTTGGATGCATAGTTTGATCTCCCAATGGGAATTATTAGTGAATTGTGATGTCTGTGGTCACGAGAATGGTGTTGTAGTAGCTGGTATGCTTGATGCGTGTATGTCCATCTCTTTACTGTTTTGCTAGAACCACAAATCCTGATGCATGATGATCATGGTCTGGTTTGTTAGATCTATTCTGCTGGTGCTTAAAATTTGACATGCCTGGATTCTAAAACTCGTTCTTACAGTTTTCATTTCTACGATCAATTTAGAGAGTTGCACATGTCAGTATATTATATACCAAAAACATTCCTAGCTAGTGAGAACATTTTAGTCACTCCATGAACGCATACTGGTTAGTGTTAGTCATACTATTTATGTACATGGCATTTGCTGTCAATTCTTGATTACAAGTTATTGGATCCCTCATTGGATACTGTTTGATGTTTTGTACCTATTCTATTCTTATATGTTCATTCTTATTTTTTGCATAGGTGAAGTGCGAATCCATGTCCGAAGCTGTGAAGCATATCATTAAAGAGTAGCATATTATGTGTTGTAGTTGTAGGCAGTAGTAGGCATATCTGGGTTGTAATATTCTGTAACTATTGTAATAGATTAATGTAGTATTGTTTTGGACCAATTTCATTTGCTCTCTTGTCTGTTCAAAACAATGATTGTGTATGTGATTTGAATACCCGTGAAATGGAAACCTGACAAGTTGGGTCCAAGTTATAATGGTTGTGTGACAAATTTCGAAATTTCTAATGTGTGGAACAAATTTTGAGCTAAGCATGACAAGTGGGACCCGCTGCAAAATAAAATGGCTGAAAATAGAAAATCAGTAGACTATAAAAGGCTGCATTCTAGAATATAAAAGGCCAAATTGTTGGGCCAGGCCCATGTAGCTAGTGAAAATTAATAGAAAAAATATACAGTAAAAAGGCCGAATTGTTGGGCTAGGCCCATGTAGAAAACCGAATTGGACCGGGCTGAATCTTGTGCCACATCAGCTTGCCACGCTGGATGCCTACGTGGACTGGGGAGGCTGCTAGTGACCAAAACGCCACAGTAGGAATATTTTGGTCATAAACGTCCACGACCTTCTCACAGAGAAGGTCGCTATAGTCAGTTTACGACCCTCAGCTTTTGACCTTCTGTTTTTGGTCACAAAAAGGTCGCAAATGAAAAACTATGACCTTTCAGTGACCAATAGCGGAGGTCACAAGATAGCATATTTCTTGTAGTGAGCAGCCCGATTCTTCTTGGTCTTAAGCTTCTTCTTGGAGGGAGCAGCATCAGAGGCGTCGAGATTTTTCCTTTTTCGCTTCACCTCGGCGGACCTCGTCTTCTTGCTTGAAGCGGTTGACGGACCTTTGGCTTCGAGCAGTCATGCTGCTTGGGAAGACTATGCGGGCTCTTCCCGCCTTGAAGGTGCAGCTTGGTGGGTTGAAGACTTCTTTTCTTTGCAGCCATCACGGGTCGATGCCGGGGCGGCCAAGAGCCTTGCGCTTCTCGGCCTCATTGTAGGCAAGCACGCACTTGTCAGCCAGAGCCTTCATGCGCTCACGAGAGCCTCTGGCTTCTTCACGCTTCTTTACAAAGGTTTCTTTGAGGTCGTGCAGCATGACCTTGATGTTTTTGACGTCTTGCACGCTGAGTGCAGCCATATGCTTCTTGAACTGAGCCTTTTCATAGTCAATCTTGTGCTTCAGTTCAACAATCTGCTGAGCAAGAGCTAGCTCAGAAGCAGTGGCTCCATTGAAGGAGATGCTGAGGCCAATAGGAATTTGCAGATCTTCAAAGCTGATGTTTGGTGAGTCAAACCACTCATCAATGAAGTGATGGATGATTGCCACATCAAAGAGAGGCAAGTTGTTGAAGATTTCTGCTTCTTCTTTGCTCTTGATAAGTTGTTCAAGGGCATCATCTGCAAGATCGTCATCACTTGACAGATCAATGTGCTCTTCACGCAGAATGGTAGCTGGGGTCAGTGTCAGTTCAGTGTTCTTGACAGTTTTCTTTCTCTTCTCCGTCTTCTTGGAGATGCGGATTGATCTTCGACCGCATTAATCGCTTCGTGGAGGTGCGATGGCTGGCTTCATCGTGAAGCTTTTGGAGGAGCGGTGACTTTGGAGCCTTGACTTTCTTAAGCTTGCGGCTTTGGAGCAGGAGCAGGAGCTGGAGCTAGGGCTTCATCGGACTCAAAGATCGTCATCGAGTGATCCACTTTGGCACCTTGGACCAGGATGTAGGTGATGAGGCCATCAAGGTTTGAAAAGGACCGATGACATTGGGTTCGGCGTCACGTGAGCCAAGACGGGAGCAGAGGGACCAGCTTGAAGTCTAATCCCAATGACTTCTTGTTTTCCTTTGCAGAAGCCTTTGCGTGATGGAAGTTGCGTTTGAAGATAATATCATCACGACACCAGAGCAAAGACGTTGGGTCGGCATTCTCTGGCTGAGGTCCACGGACCATACAAGGATAGAAACCTTGTGCAACAGCTTCAGCCATGTTCTTGGGTGGAAGGCCTCGAAAGAGAATATCACCCCAAGGGCTTCTGATAGCATTCTTCTCGGCATATTCATGTGTGACGAAGTTGTACTTGAACCACTGTTCAGCCCAATAGCGCCGAATCCATTGGATTCGCGTCTTGCGTTGATTGTAAGTCTCTTCGGGATCTGTCTTGTACAGCTCTGCTAGGTCATCAGGTAGATCTTTTGAGGTTCCCTCACGACGCTGTCTGCCGCCCTTCCTGACTTATTTCTCTGAAGCCATGAATTTCAAACTGAATGGCTTCACGTTCAAAGGCTTCAAAGGCTTGCGTTTGCTGGATTGATGTGAGGCGGCGGGAGAGTTAGTTTGATCTTGTAGGAATTTCGCAAGCGAATGCGGACTATGAGAACCAAGGATTCTCCACGACATGTACTGTGTGACATTAGAGATGCGAGGAAGGGAAGAGTTCATATGCATTCTCGAAGATTTCAAGATAAATCAGTTTGAAGACATTGACCTCATGATGCGAAGACATTCACTTATACGCTGAGAGTTGGTTCCAGATTTGTACGAATTCGTGAATAAGTACAAGTGAGGAATCTAGCTAGTTGTGAAGCTTAAGTGAATATACTAGGCAGTACGAGATGCAGACAGAACAGATCTAACATTGTATGGGCAGAAACCACTTTTGGTAAGAAGGATGAATCTTGAAGATCAAACAGATGGTAAAAATAGAGTTATATTTACCACTTGAAGAACTGCTAGACGGGAAGAAGGGAGGCCGAGCAGTTCAATCCACCGTGCCCTAACTTGGCGACGGAGGACACCTACGGCGGCGGCGGAGATGAAGATGGTCGCGGCCGGCGTGAGGACGGCGTCGGAGAGGTCGCGGCAGCTAAGCGCTTCGTCGCCGGCGTCGTCGAGAGCTAGCGGTGGCGCTAGGGTTTTGACGAGGTGGAGAGGTGGAAGAAGATTTTCTTTACCGCAGGGGACAGGTATTTATAACGAGGTGTGCGGTGCTGCGCAATTACGCAGGTGCCCCTGGTGGTTCACATCTGAGGGGCACGTGGCAAGCATGCAACATACTCTGAGATGTCCCACGTTCCCACGCCCGCCAGGTTTGTCGGATGGTTGTTCCGGCTTCTCCGGAATTCAACAATGATGATGAATCATTTAAAACAGACTTAAAGTTTGTCTCTGTGTCTTCTGATGACAAGGACGCAGAGAAAACATTCGACAGTTTCAATAGAATGCATATGATTTGGACCGATAGAGTTTGAGATAGGAAGCATAGAGAGATTAGGGTCCGATCACATTCACTTAGTTTAAAAGATTCAACTTGAAGACATAGCCATAAGTGAATGCTGTAGAGGACAGAAATATATGTATATATCAGACAGCAACCAAATCAACATAGTGAAGAAAATCATGAAAATAGGTTGAAGTTGAAGACAAATCAAATGCGAATAGCTTCAAGAAATAACGCCATGAGTGAAACACTTCAAACAAATAAATTTGGTGGTGGCGTTACCCACCGTATAGGAAGTATTAGACCCAGACACGGCACACAATTATCGTGGCGCTCCGAAGTCAAATTCCACGTTAATGTATTCACACACAGAATGTAAGTCTTCATTGATTGAAGATATACGTTACTTCGTGTGTTGCACATCTAAGTCATCAACATGCATAAGTGTTAGGATGTGTGCTTGATGACAGGACATTTGAGGATTCCAAGATATTTAGCTCACACCGTAAATTGCAAAACCTTTTCTCATCCAAGGGCTTTGTGAAGATATCGCCGATTGCTCTTGGTGTTGGCGTGAATGATGTCAATATCTTTCTTCATGACATGATCCCTGAGAAAATGATGACGAATTTCAATGTGCTTTGTCTTCGAGTGCTGGACTCGATTGTTGGCAATCTTGATGGCGCTTTCGTTGTCGCAGAAGAGAGGTACTTGTGTCAGATTGATGCCATAGTCCTTGAGAGTTTGCTTCATCCATAGAAGCTGAGCACAGCAGGATCCAGCAGCAATGTATTCAGATTCAGCAGTTGAGAGTGATACACAGTTCTGCTTCTTTGAAGACCAGCAGACGAGTGATCGTCCCAGAAAGTGACATGTTCCTGATGTAGACTTGCGATCCACCTTTTCACCAGCATAATCAGCATCCGAAAATCCAACCAAATCAAATTTTGAGCCCTTTGGATACCATAATCCGAGTGTTGGGGTGTGAGCCAAAAATCGAAGAATTCGCTTCACAGCTAAGTGATGCGATTCCTTTGGTGCCGCTTGGAATCGAGCACACATGCAAAAACTAAGCATAATATCTGGCCTAGATGCACATAGGTAAAGTAAGGAACCAATCATGGAGCGGTATACCTTTTGATCGAACTCTTTACCATTGTCGTCGGGACCCAAGTGGTGTTTGGCTGGCATTGGCGTCGTGTATCCTTTGCACTCTTGCATTCCAAACTTCTTCAGACAATCTTGGAGGTATTTTCTTGAGATATAAAGATGCCATTCCTTTGTCGATTTAATTTGAAGACCAAGGAAGAACTTGAGCTCTCCCATCATGGACATCTGATATTGCTCTTACATCATGTATCCAAACTCATCACTATATTTCTGGTTGGTGCAGCCGAAGATAATGTCATCCACATATATTTAGCATACAAACAGTTCACCATCATATGTCTTCGTGAAGAGTGTGGGATCAAGGGATCCAGGTTTGAAGCCTTTTCTCTTCAGGATGTCTTTGATTGTATCATACCAGGCGCGAGGAGCTTGTTTGAGGCCATACAGTGCTTTATTTAGCTTGTACACCATATCAGGATGTTTTGGATCTTCAAAGCCAGGTGGTTGAGCGACATATACTTCTTCTTCAATCTTGCCGTTGAGAAATGCACTCTTCACATCCATTTGATAGAGCAAGATGTTGTGGTGGTTAGCATAGGCTAGTAGTATGCGAATAGCTTCAAGCCTAGCTACATGAGCAAATGTTTCATCGAAGTCAATTCCTTCAACTTGAGTATATCCTTGAGCCACAACCCGTGCTTTGTTTCTGACGACTTGACCATGCTCATCTTGCTTGTTTCGATATATCCATTTGGTGCCAATAATGTTATGCTTGCGAGGGTCAGGACGCTTGACAAGTTCCCAAACATTATTCAGCTTGAACTGTTGAAGTTCTTCTTGCATAGCTTGAATCCATTCTGGTTCCATAAAGGCTTCAGCAACTTTCTTGGGTTCTGATATTGACACAAATGAAAAGTGCCAACAGAAATTTGCTAGCTGTGTTGCTCTTGAGCGAGTAAGCGGACCAGGTGCATTGATGCTATCGATTATCTTCTCAATTTGTACTTCATTTGCAACTCGAGGACGAACTAGACGAAGACTTTGCTCATGTTGATCATTGTCATCATTGGGAGGATTGTCTTCAGGCTGAGCATTGTCTTCAGGTTGGTTAGGTGCAGAAATGATAAGTTCCTCTTGAGGCTGTGCCTCATTTGGCATGATTTCACCAGTTCCCATCAGCTTGATAGATTCGCTGGGCTGAGCTTCGTCTAGTGTGCTTGGCAGGAACTCTCTTTGTGAACCATTGGTTTCATCAAATCGCACATCTACAGTTTCGACGATTTTGTAGAGATAGAGATTGAAGACTCTGTAAGAGTGTGAGTCCTTTCCGTAACCGAGCATGAAGCCTCCGTGAGCTTTGGGTTCAAATTTTTGACTTGTGATGGGGATCCTTGATCCATCATTTAGCCCCAAATACTCTGAAGTAGCTGACATTTGGCTTCTTGCCAGTAAGGAGCTCATAGGATGTTTTGTTCAGAAGCTTATGGATATAAACACGGTTGATGACGTGACAAGCTGTATCAATGGATTCAGGCCAGAACTTTCTTGGTGTCTTGTACTCGTCGAGCATCGTTCGAGCCATCTCAATGAGGGTTCTGTTCTTGCGCTCCACGATGCCATTTTGCTGAGGTGTGTATGGAACAGAGAACTCATGAGTGATTCCCATAGTATCCAGATAAAGATCAAGTCCGGTGTTCTTGAATTCAGTGCCGTTATCACTTCTGATATGCTTGATCTTGACGCCATAATTGTTCATTGCTCGATTTGCGAAGCGTCTGAAGACATCTTGCACTACAGTTTTGTAGAGAATTATGTGCACCCATGCGTATCTTGAGTAGTCATCAACAATGACGAAGCCATAGAGACAAGCAGTTGTTGTGAGGGTAGAGTAATGAGTAGGGCCAAACAAATCCATGTGTAACAGCTCGAAGGGTTGAGATGTCGTCATGATTGTCTTCGAGGGGTGCTTTGCCCTAGTCATCTTTCCAGCTTCGCAGGCACCACACAAATGATCCTTCTTGAACTTGACACCTTCGATGCCTATGACATGCTTCTTCTTGGCAAGTGTGTGTAAGTTCCTCATGCCAGCATATGCCCCAGCCTCCGATGCCAGAGCCAACATTCTGAAGCTTTTGCAAGAAGACATACGGCAAGTTGTGGACCTTCTGAGAAATCTACCATGTACAGATCATCTTTCCTATACCCTTCAAAGACTAGATACTTGTCAGATTCCATTAGTACAAGGCAACGATATTTTCCGAATATCACAATCATGTTCAAGTCACAAAGCATTGAGACATACATCAAGTTGAAACCAAGGGATTCAACAAGCATCACTTTATCCATGTGTTGATCCTTTGAGATTGCAACTCTACCTAGACCCAATACCTTGCTTTTACCAGTGTCAGCAAATGTGATGTGACTCTTGTCTGATGGACGTAAGGTTGAGTCCATGAGAAGACTTCGATCACCAGTCATATGATTAGTGCATCCATTGTCCATAATCCATTCTGAAGCATGAGGTGTCATACCCTACAGTACAGTTAGGGGGATAGGCTTCACCAAGAGCATTGTGAAGCATAAACATTTGACGGGCAAGTGGATTATTGAAGCTTAAATCAAGATTAGGACTGATAGGATGAATGGCAAACGATTCAGGAACAAAATACATAGTGAGACCATTTGGGCATTTGATCTTGTGCCCTACAAGATGTTTTAGGTCCCCAAACAATAGCATCGACGCCTTTGATTTTGGTGGAGACCCTTTCTGCAAAGAGAGTTAATTCTTCTTAACCACCCACATCTTGAGGGTGGCTTAGAAGCAATGAGTCTAAGTGCAGCATCTGAGAATTTCGACTTTGGAGCCCTAGCAAATAGCCTTGCAGGAGATGAATGATACTCATATGAAAAAGCAGAAAAGTTCTTAGTTCTATGAACATAGCGATTTGAAGACACACGCTCATATTCATAAATTTGAGTACGGTTTCCCTGCAAAACATTGGCGTTAGGGTGACTCGGTGAGTCCTCTATACGTATGAAGCCTTTGGACCATATAGCGCCTTTGGTGCCTGGGTTTGTCTTCTTCCGGTGGTGTCATGATGACATTCACTGGAAGATTCTCAAGACAGCTTTTGGGAACCCAGATCTTCTTCATAAGCGGTCCATTCCTGCAGTTAGTACCAATATACCGCAAACACTTCACCATTCGATTCTTGAACATCTTATAGTTTGCATCAAAGGATTCATCAATGATAATAGGGTTAGCAGGTAAAGCCAGATAAGGTGGATGGATCCACTGAAGGTCCCTTTGCAAACAACCCATGTGGTTTTGGGATACCGCTCGGGCTTCGATGGAACCATCAACATTCATTTTCCTCTCGAACCCAACACCCTCTTTCCTAGGGTTTTGGTTCAGAATCTGCTTTTGAGGACATCGCATAAAGTGTCCGATGCCCTTCGGACTTTTATACATCCTGTTTCAAGCAATGTCTTCAACCTAGCATTTTCATCGACAATAGCGGTGGTATCCTCCTCGAGAGGGTTAGTTACCACATTAGTAGTTGAAGACAATGCAACAGTAGCAGCAGTTGAACATTCAGCAACAGAGGTAGCGATATCACGCTCAAGACATTTTAGACATGGTGGTTCAAATCCATCTGGCGGAACTGATCTGTTGGAGCTGAAGTGACTCATTCTCTTTTTGAAGATCTTCATGAGTCGCTCTCAATTTCTCAAGCTCTTGCTTCCTTTGAAGATAATCATAGGAGAGCTTTTCATGAGTAGTTGAGAGCGATTCATGACGACTTTCAAGTTCTTGGTACCTAGCATGAAGATTTTTAATGTCTTCAACTAAGGATTGCGAACGTGTCATTTCCGCGTCCAACAGGTCATCGCTTTTGTCTAACAGTTTTTGAGTATGTTCCATAGCTCTTTGTTGTTTGGTTGCAATTTTAGCAAGTGTTTTGTAGCTGGGTTTGGATTCACAATCAGAGTCATCTTCACTTGATGTTTGAAAGTAAGCATCACGTGATTTTACCTTGGCACTGCGTGCCATGAAGCAGTAGGTGGGAGCAGGGTCGTCCTTGTCATCAGCTTCAGCGTTGGTGTGGAAGTCATTGTCTTCAGTGTTGAAGATGGACTTGGCAACATAGGGCGTGGCTAAAGCCGGACTTACAACGCCGGTCGGACTCCTCTTGGACTCCACCTCCACCTCCTCGTAAGCAGACTCCTCCTCAGAATCCATTTCCCGCCAACAAAAGCACGAGCCTTGCCAAATGAGCTCTTCTTATGCGATGAAGACTTTGATGAGGACTTGGAAGAAGACTTTGAAGATTTCTTCTTTTCTCGTCATCGAATCATATTCCTTGCTCTTCTTCTTCTTCTTCCGTTGTCCCAATGTGGACACTCGGAGATATAGTGTCCATTTTCTTGCACTTGTGACAGGTTCTCTTCTTGTAGTCATGAGTGGAAGCTTCATCATTTCTTGAGCTGGATCGTGAAGACTTTCGAAGCCTTTCTTCCTAGTGAACTTCGGAACTTCTTCACAAGCATAGCAAGTTCCTTTCCAATGTCTTGGGATCATCGGAACCGCATGATGATTCTTCTTGGATGAGGAAACAACTTTTGCCTTCAAAGCGCGATTTCGCCATAGTTGGGACCATAGATATCTCTTTTCTCAGAAAGCTGGAACTCATGTGTGTTGAGCCTCTCAAGTATATCAGACGGATCGAGTGTCTTGAAGTCAGGACGTTCTTATGTCATGAGGGCAAGGGTGTCAAAAGAGCTGTCAAGTGATCTCAATAGTGTCTTGACGATTTCATGCTTGGTGACTTCAGTGGCGCCGAGAGCATGAAGCTCATTTGTGATGTCAGTGAGGCGATCAAACGTGAGCTGGACATTTTCGTTATCGTTTCTCTTGAAGCGGTTGAAGAGGTTGCGAAGAACACTGATCCTTTGATCTCTACGGGTTGAGGCAACCGTTGACCTTGGATAGCCAGTCCAGACTAGCCCGACGTTTCAGAGCACTCACACGGCCATATTGTCCTTTGGTCGATGACCACAAATGATGTTCTTTGCAGTGGAGTCCAGTTGAATGAATTTCTTGACATCAGCAGGGTGACACCTTCACCAGATTTAGGAACGCCGTTCTTGACGACATACCAGAGGTCGACATCAATGGCTTCAAGATGCATGCGCATCTTATTCTTCCAGTAGGGATAGTCAGTTCCATCGAACACGGGGCAAGCAGCGGAGACTTTGATTATCCTGCGATCGACATAGCTAAAACTCCGGTGATTAAACCGAATCACACGTAACAAGGGAGTACCCTTGCGATACCAATTGAAAGTGCTAGTTATCGACTAGAGGGGGGGTGAATAGGCGATTTTTATGAAAGTCTTCAAAACACGGATGTTTCAAAGACAAACAATAGAAATGACCTAATTGATATGCAGCGGAAGATAAACTACAACAAGCAAACCATAGTCTAGTATGTAATAATGTGAAAGTACAAGACTAATAGCAGCTTGGTAGTAGGATCAAGATGGAAGATAGTATGAAGCCAAACAACGATATAAGTCAAGCAATGAAGTCAAACAGATAAGGCATATAAGCAATGACTTCACGAAGACAAATTCAAGGTAAAGGAGGGAAGGGATAGAACTAGTCACTTGTTGAAGACACATGATTTGTTGGACCAGTTCCAGTTGCTGTGACAACTGTACATCTGGTTAGGGAGGCTGAGATTCAACTCAGAAGACCATGTCTTCTCCTTATTCCCCTTGAGCTAAGGACACACAGTCCTCGCCCAATCACTCTGGTAAGTCTTCAAGGTAGACTTCCGAACCTTCACAGACTTCGTTCACCGGCAATCCACAATGACTCTTGGATGCTCAGAACGCGACGCCTAACCGGCTGGAGGATTCACAGTCCTCAAGTGTAATAAGTCTTCAGGTCACACAGACAGGAAAACTTCAGTGATGCCTAACACTCTTTGGCTCTGGGTGTTTGGGCTTTGTCCTCGCAAGGATTTCTCTCTCTCAAAGGCTTCGAGGTGGGTTGCTCTCAAACGACAAAAGCCGTGCACTAACTCTGAGCAGCCACCAATTTATGGTGTAGGGGGTGGGCTATTTATAGCCACTAGGCAACCCGACCTGATATGTCCGAAATGACCTTGGGTCACTAAGGAACTGACACGTGTTCCAACGGTCAGATTTCAAACACACACCAACAACTTTACTTGGGCTACAAGCAAAGCTGACTCATCCACTCTGGATAAGTTTTGCTCTCATTGTCTTCGTCAAGACATAGGATTTGGGTTGAGCATCACTTCAGTCATTACGACTATGATCACTTGGACCCCACTTAACGAGACGGTGGTTCCTACGACTCAACAAAGAAGAAAAGGAAACAACGAAGCGACACGATCTTCAAGGCCCATAGTCTTCACCCAATGTCTTCTCATGTCATAGTCTTCAATGTGAATATCTTCACATACCACCATTGTCGCCAATGTCTTCATACATTTTAGGGTCGTCTCGGTAGGTAAACCGAATCAATGAGGGACACTACCTGCGTTATCCTGCAATTCTCACAAACGCATTAGTCCCTCAACCACATTTGTCGTCAATACTCCAAAACCAACTAGGGGTGGCACTAGATGCACTTACAGTTTAGTATGTTGCTATTGCTTTCCTCATGACTTATACAAGTTCCTATGACTATGAGATTATGTAACTCCCGCTTACCAGAGGAACACTTTGTGTGCTACCAAACATCACAACGTAACTGGGTGATTATAAAGGTGCTCTACAGGTGTCTCCGAAGATACTTGTTGAGTTGACATATTTTGAGATTAGTATTTGTCACTCCGATTGTCGAAGAGGTATCTCTGGGCCCTCTCGGTAATGCACATCACTATAAGCCTTGCAAGCAATGTAGCTAATGAGTTAGTTACGGGATGATGCACTACGTAACGAGCAAAGAGACTTGCCGGTAACGAGATTGAACTAGGTATCGAGATACCGACGATCGAATCTCGGGCAAGTAACATACCGATGACAAAGGGAACAACGTATAATGTTATGCGATTTGACCGATAAAGATCTTCGTATAATATGTGGGAGCCAATATGAGCATCCAGGTTCCGCTATTGGTTATTGACCGGAGACGTGTCTCTGTCATGTCTACATAGTTCTCGAACCTATAGGGTCCACACGCTTAAAGTTCGACGACGGTTATATTATGAGTTTATATGTTTTGATGTACCAACCTTCGGAGTCCCGGATGTGATCACGGACATGACGAGGAGTCTCGAAATGGTCGAGACATAAAGATCGATATATTGGACGACTATATTTGGACACCGGAATGGTTCCGGGTGAGATTGGGACAATACCGGAGCTCCAGAAGGTTATTGGAACCCCCCCGGGAGGTATATGGGCCTTAATGGGCTTTAGTGGAAAGGAGGGGAAAGGAGCAAGGAGGGCCCCCCCCCAAGCCCAATCCAAATTGGGAAGGCCCCCCCCTTTCCTTCCTCCCTCCTTCCTCTTCCTTCCCTCTCCCTCTCCAAATAGGAAAAGGAGGAGTCCTACTCCCGGTGGGAGTAGGACTCCCCCCCTTGGGCGCGCCTCCTCCTCCTGGCCGGCCCCGTCCTCCACTCCTTTATATATGGGGGAGGGGGGGCACCCCATAGACACAACAATTGATCCCTTGGATCTCTTAGCCGTGTGCGGTGCCCCTCTCCATCATAATCCACCTCGATAATATCATAGCGGTGCTTAGGCGAAGCCCTGCGTCGGTAGAACATCATCATCGTCACCATGCCGTCGTGCTTATGGAACTTTCCCTCAAAGCTCGGCTGGATCGGAGTTCGAGGGACGTCATCGAGCTGAACGTGTGCTGAACTCGGAGGTGTCGTGCGTTCGGTACTTGATCGGTCGGATCGTGAAGACGTACGACTACATCAACCGTGTTGTGCTAACGCTTTCGATTTCGGACTACGAGGGTATGTGGACACACTCTCCCCTCTCGTTACTATGCATCACCATGATCTTGCGTGTGCGTAGAATTTTTTTTAAAATTACTACGTTCCCCAACATTTTCCATCTGGGATATAGCGCCGGCGTGTAGTACTTAACCGGCAAAACCGAATCTTAATGATGTAGCCATTCTAGCTAGCCTAAGGGGCTCCCCATTACATTGAGCCCCACTTCCATATCCCCCACCCTGCAATGCCTAGAAACGGAATTTTTTTTCCTCAGCAAATCAAACGCATGAAGGGCCCGTTGCACCAGCCACCAGCTTCTGAGCCCACTACGGCCATGCGCTGCTGCTGCTCTGTACACCATGCGGCTCGGCTGCCCACCTGGACTGCGCCCCGCAAGCGGCAGCCTGCCTCACGATCCGTAGGCTAACCATCTCAGAACCCAAGTTCTTGTGGCTGTGCTGCTGTTTGTGCCGTGATCCTCGTGCCTCACCGTCCCCAACCACGCGCTATCTGCCAGGCTATATGTCACACTAGCCTCGACGTCCCCGAGCAAATTCTTCATTTGCTTGTCTGTAATCTTTCGAAGAAAAAAACAAGAGAGATATTATATATTAATCCCCTTCATTGCTGGGCAAAAGGGAAGGATGATATTTGTACCACAAATATTTCCGATCTGAAGTCAATCCACATCGCAATATATACACATACTATCAAAGTGTCCTAACTAACTGAGAAAATTGAATGAGTTGTCTCGCATAATTCGGAAGGACACATATCAACCAAGTCCAAAAAGAAGATGGCACATGCCCTATGTATTGGGTTCGAGAGTTCAATTAGTTATGAAGGCTTCCACGCTCAAATACCCCTTGAAATTTATTGTATATAAATGTTTCAAACAACCACACCGTGCATGGCTAAATCTCAATATAAATATGACCACCGATGGAGTAGGTTCTATCTTTGTTTCATGAGTAGGACACATCCCATGGAGTCTCAACAACTTCCTCCTACACCAACCCTTAGTGAAACCATTGCAAGAAAAAACGTGGTAGATTGAGAATATGAGTGATCGGGAATTGAGTGCATAGCTTTCACTGACAACCTTGTGCTTTTGCTTGTTTATGGCTCGGTGCCGATTTGCTATGTGCTCGCTAGGCGTGCAAGCGTTGCGCCTCAGCTCCGTGGAGAATTTGAGGGAGCGAGTGATACAGTAGTAGTGCACTTGTGTCTCGTTGGCAAGTACCTTGCTGCCTCTACCTTTGCCAGATAAAGAATGTCCAAGGATGAGTAAAATACTGACTATATAGATGATACAGCTGCCTCCGCCAAGCTCACAATGAACAACACCGAAGTTGCTCGCACGGGATCACAAAAGATGGGATGTTCCCAGTGTTAGATGGAAGCGTTCCTACTCCCTCGTAAGGGAGCCGTGTGGTTTATATTGATTGTGGGCAGGGAAAAGCCTCTACCGTGGCTTACAAGTCTTCACCGATCGCTAGGATACGGTGGTTACATCGATCGCTAGGATAGATACGTAACAGAGAAGGAGAAGGAGTTTGTGAGATTACAATAAGATTCTATCTCTAATTCTAACACCCTCCCTTAATCTCAACTATCCTACATTAAGATTCTTCTTAAATTCTTCAAATGGCTTGACTGGCAATGCTTTAGTGAAACCATCTGCCACTTGGTCTTTACCAGGAATAAACCGTATGTCCAGCTTCTTCTCTGCAACTCTTTCTCGTACAAAATGAAAATCAATTTCTATGTGTTTGGTTCTATCAGGAAACACTAGATTTGCAGAGAGATATGTGGCTCCCAAATTGTCACAGCACAAACAGGACACACGATGTTGTTTAATTCCCAATTCATTGAGCAATGATTCTACCGAGATGATCTCAGCAGTAGCATTTGCTAGTGACTTGTATTCAGCTTTTGTACTTGATCTGGACACTGTGGCTTGTTTTCTAACACTCCAAGAAATAAGATTAGCACCAAAAAAGACTGCAAAACCTCCAGTTGATTTTCTATCATCACTACATCCTGCCCAGTCAGCATCAGAAAATGCACTGACAAGGATGGAGGTAGAACGCCTGAACTGAAGGCCTAAGTTTATAGTGTGCTTGATATATTGTACACTTCTTTTAACAGCTCTCCAATGTACAGTAGTAGATGCATGGAGATACTGACAAACCTTGTTAACAGCAAAGGATATATCTGGTCTTGTCAGTGTAAGATATTGTAGAGCTCCTACTTCACTTCTGTATCTTGTACTCTCTTCTTCCTTAAGTGGCTCACCTTCAAAAGCTGAAAGTTTTTCTGAAGAAGACAATGGTGTGGGTGAGGGCTAGCAGTCCTTCATCCCCATACGAGCTAGAAGTTCAGTGGCATATTTCTCTTGATTTAGTATTATGCCATCTTGAATCTTCTTAACTTCAATGCCTAGGAAGAAGTGTAAATCACCAAGATCATTCAAAGCAAACTCTGAACTTAGATCATGCAAACGAGCATTAGTGGCACCTTGTGAAGAGCTTGCAACTATGATATCATCAACATATATTAAAAAAAATATAGTTGTATTTGCTTTGTTGTAGATAAAAAGAGATGTGTCAGCCTTGGATGCAACAAAGCCAAGGTGCCTTAACTGAGAACTCAACCTTGAGTACCATGCTCTTGGTGCTTGTTTCAAGCCATATAGTGCCTTGTCAAGTTTGCACACATAGTGAGCTGTCTTCTTATTTGCATACCCAGGTGGTTGTCTCATGTAAACCTCCTCTTCCAGAACACCATGTAAAAACGCGTTCTGAACGTCTAGCTGTCTCAAGCTCCATCCCCTGAAAACAGGAATAGCTAACACAAGCCTAATAGTTGCAACCTTAACAACATGACTAAAGGTGTCTTCATAGATACCCCACTTCTCCAGATTTTTGCCTTTTTTTCCTTTGCAAATCTGAAAGTACGATACAAGAAAACACTGCCTTGACTATACTTTTTTTCATTGAGAGGGATATTGACTTTACTTTTGCAAATCCAAAACATACGCACAAATATGTGCTGCGAACCAAAGCAGTGCAAACTGTCACCATCATTTTCCTAAAAAGAAAAAGTAAATGTCATCATCACGATTTCATTACCATCCTCTTTGTACAAAAAAAAGATAGCAAAATGGTACTCGGAGACACGGTCACAACATTCCAGGAAAGAAAGAAAAAACTCATCTACATGTTCTGCCATGCCCCCGACCAAATTTATTCAGTCAATTAATCTCGCCGATGCAGCAGCCGGGTGAAAGCCTTTATCCCTGGAATGGCACTTGGGTTTCCAGGTCCAGTTGGAGCAGATGAGTGCTTGAGTATGCCAAAAGAAAACTTGGTTGTCAGGAAATTCATCAAATGCTCACACAGATAGCGGCAAAAAGGGGGACATGTCAAAAGGGAGTGCACTCTGGGAACACTGCATTCTTTTTTCCTAGAAAATGGGATGGCATAAAGTGTTAGAACTGATCAATCTCAAGTGTGACAGGAGAATCAAAATTGCATTCTTTTTTCCTAGAAAAAAGGATGGCGTTATATATTTATTACACTTTACAACATAAGGCAAGGCTCACATTCTTGGCAGGTAGAGTGAAAAAAAGAGCAAAACATAAAAATGTGTAAGCTACTATTATGAGTACTCCACAATTTCTCGTCCGCGAGACCCAGCAAAATTGTTTCTAGGATGGTCCCAGCGACTTCATCTTCTGCAGTTGTGGAGTCAATGAGTGAGTAGAGCATGTCAGTACGTATAAGACCAAATTTACAAAAAGATACAAACAAAGCGACACAGAAAAAGGTTTACCGAGATAATCTTTGAGACATTATAAGACTACACAGGCTAGGAAACTGAGTGAGAACTTTGAGACATTACAATACTACAAAGAAAAAGGTATACTGAAATAATCTTTGAGACATTATAAGACTACACGGGGTAGGCAACTGAGTGAGAACTTTGGGACATTATAAGACTACACAGAAAAGGTTTACTGAAATAAACTGTGGAGGGTTATCGATGCTAGAGGACCGCAGGACCATTTCTCTCTTCAGCTTCATGGTCATCTTGTGCGCCACCCGTAGCTAACCCATCGAAACAAGATCGGTAAGAACATAGAAGTTACATGGTACAAATCATAGTTATCAGATCATTAATTCTGTGATAAATGACATACTTCAGATTGGGTTGCTCCGCCAACCATGAAGACGAAAATTCGCTTCTTAAAGGGCAGTGCACAGCTGCCGTTGCTTGGAAAGTAGCAAGTACCATGCTAGGCTTTCTCCGATCAAAAGGCTGAGATGGAGAAGTAGCTAAATAGTATTAGGCTTTGTCTAGTCAAAAGGCTGAGTTGGAGATGCAGCTAAGTAGCATTAGGCTTTAGTTGTGGAAGCAATTGCCTAGTACTCTCCCATATGTGTGTGTGTTCAGTGTAGAAGCATTGTTCAGTCACTAGTAGTCTAGTACGTGAGCTCCGCTCCAACTCGATTATGTGTCTGTAGCACCCTGTTCGTGTCCTATTCTGCTAGCATAGCTAGACATCTAGCAGTAGTTCATCTATAGTATGTAGTTGGGCTAACAATTGGCATCAGAGTTGCGGTAGCTATTGCCGGTGCACAAGAAAAGCAGCAGCGCACCATCTCGGGTGGTTCCAAGTTGCAGCCATCACAGGACGGCTCCTAGTCGCCGCCTCCGGAGGAGCGGCGAGGGTGCAGCCAGTCCAGACGCGGCCATCGCGGTGAGGTCGTTGTTTGGGAGATCGTGCTCGAGACTGCAGTCAGCGGTAGCATGCCCATCACCTTCTCGATGCTCACGCGCTCGAACTACATTGAGTGGGTGTTGATCATGGAGTGCAACCTCCATGCAGCGAGCCTCTTGGTTCCCATGGAGGACGACCTGGTCGAGAGAAAGGGGGACAGGAAAGCCGTGGCAGCGCTCATGCGTGCCATGCCGCCGGAGATGCACGGCATGCATGCTCGCGGCGAAGGCAAGCGCCAAGGAGGCGTGGGAAGCCATCCGTACCCAGCTCCTCGGTAGAAACCGCGTGCGCGAGACGAACGCACAGAAGCTGCGGACGGACTTCAAGAACATCGCTTTCAAGGAGGGCGAGCTCGTCGACGCCTTCGCCATGCGGATCTCCAGCCTTGCGTTACAGCCCCGAGCGCTCGGCGACACCATGGACGACGCAGGAGTCGTGTGGAAATTTCTCCGCGTCGTGCCACCTCGCTTCGCTCAGGTAGCAATCTCCACCGAAGCCTTGGTTGACCTGAGTGAGCTCTCCATTGAGGAGCTCACGGGCTGGTTGCGGATGGTTGAGGACGACCTCGAGGACGGCCGTGAGAGCTTTAACAGAGAACAACTCCTATTCTTGAAGAAGTGGGAGGCGAGGAAGCGTCAAGGATGTGGTGGAGGTGCCCCGAGCAGCGGAGGCGGCACCGGTAGAGGCGGCGGTCGCACACAGGGCGGAGCCGGACGAGGTGCCGGCAACGACGACCGGGACAAGTGCCGATATTGCAGCATCAAGGGCCACTGGGCCTGTGAGTGCCGCAAGAGGATGGCTGACGAGGATGCCAAAACCACGGCAAATCTCGTGCAGGCTGAAGAGGACGGCGGGCCAGCAATGATGATGGCTTGTGTCAAGACCATGCAGGAGGGCCCAGCGCCTCCGAAGACCATGGTTCCGACAAGCATCGAAGCCGTGCAGGAGGGCGCAGCACCTCCGGCGCCCAGGGTGCCGCCAACCGTCAAGTCCGTGCGGGAGGCACGGAGCTCTTCAGTAATACCCTCCTGACATCTGTAGCGCTCTCCCCGACAGCAAAGTTCTCGGGAGACTACGATTGGGAGGAGATGAAGACCCGGGTGTGGGGGAGCCACACCCCGCAACCACGTCCCCTGCGACGCTGGTCAAGCCCACACAAGTTGGCACGACAATCGCGGCCCCGAAATCCTCGGGACCCGGCATGCACATGCAAGTTGGCACGGCAAAGGCATCCCAGACATCCTCGGGTCCTGACAAGCCGGTGTTAGGAGGCACGGGAACGACGCATCTGGTGGGCCACGTCCTGACCATGATGGCGGCGACCAGTGAGCCCGTGCAAGAGGCACGACACTCGAAGGTCGGCCACACCACAACAACCAGGTTCTCAGGGTTCTGCAAGCCCGTGTGGGCGACACGGCACTCTTCCACAAGCCTCAACTGGGAGGCAATGAAGAGACGGTTGTGGGGCGGCAAGGCCTCGACCATGACTCTAGCGACCATCGAGGTCGTGGAGGAGGCACGACACTCTCTGGTCGGCCATGTCGCGACCCCGACGCGCTCGGAGTCCATCAAAGACCGTCCAGGAACCATTTTTCATATTTATGTTTATGTTCTTTCTTTTGTTTTATTATTACTTCTCGTATTAAAAAATCTACTTCATTTTCAGATTTTTTTGGGAATTTCAGATAACATTCAATTTTCAAAAGAAATTCCTGTTTTTGGAACCATTTTCATTAAGAAAAAAAATCCAAAAATGGTCTCTTTTTTTGAAGCATGTTCACATCTTTAAAAATTATTCCCCATTTAAATTTTTGCTCACAAATTGAAAAAAAATGTTTGCATTTCCAAAAATATTAAGGAATTACAACAAATGTTCGTGTACTTCAAATTATACATTATTTAGAAAAACTTCTTGTTTTGAAATTTTATGAACAAAAGAAAAATGGTCGTAATTTTAAAAATGTTAGCGCTTTTCAATTTTGCTTGGAGTTTCAAACAATGTTCCTGTTCGTCAAAACATAATAGATACCTAAAATAATTGTGTTTCCCTATTTTCTTCATAGTTGCGTTTAAAAGAATATATTTAAGTTTTCATAAAAAAACTCGTGTTTTCAAAAAAAATCTAAGATTGAGAAAGTGTCCGAGCTTTCAAGAAATATTGATGATTTATCAAAAAAATCAAGGTTCTAAAGAATTATGCATAATTCTGAAAAGGTTCATGTTTCAAAAAGTTTTCAGTTTTTTGGAAAAACATTATGTTTATGAAATTCCCTAAATTGTTTCAGATCTTTTGCTCGCTAATGGTTCTTAAAACATCACGAGCCCATGTGGTGAGATGCGCGCGATAACAGCCGGGAGTCTTGAGAGGCCAATTCCTATTTGGCGCCTTCTACGCCGGTTAATGTGTATTTTCCTAACTGGTTCTTAAAGATGTTTTTGAACTTAAAAAAATGATGCTTTTACAGTCCATTCCGGGATGCTCATGTGAGCAGAACGACCCCCTCCCCTGTGTGTTGGATGTGTACATTCTAGCTATGCAATTGTTGGGTGTGTGCTTGTTGTGTTTGTATTCACTTGATACTTCATTTTGAGGCAACAAAAACCAATCTTTGTCAAAAAAAAAAAGGTAGATTTCCATCAAGAAGATAAGTTGTGCGGCATGTGTAAAAAAGTTACAGTTTTTGTTTGTTGAAACTTATAGACACGTAAGAGGTACAAACATGTATGTTACAGGAAAAAAATTGTTTTTTGAACTTTCGATTTTTTTTGAATGCTTTACTGTTCATCCCGGGATGCTCACATGATCCCCCCTTGACAACAACAATGCAATGCATCAGCTCAATAATAGGACATGTATGCACCACACAACGCCCTCAACATTTAGGAGATTTGAGGATAGCTTCAACTTCCACTACATAATTGACACCCTTCTGTACAATCTCGAGACGATCACATTAGTAGCAACAGGTTGTTTTATCTCCGGTATTGTAATTGTTTTAAGAAGGAATTGGTAGATTGTTTATTTCATCTAAATGAGAACACGATCGAGTTAGCTATAGGAGTGTGAGCTAAGGCCATTTGGTTAAGTAGACACATCACAATCGAATTAAACCCCACATTAATGCTAAGATGATTTGGCCCAAACAAGTAATGTAGCCATTCAAGAGAGAGATATTCTTTAACGTGCATAAAGTCTTTATGATACTTTTTTTCGGATTGACATTCTCAAATTAATAATACATATCTAAGATTTATTGATTTCCTGGGATTGGTTTGACTTTTACGGAGAGAATTAAGACTATGTTTTCTCGTCGGAAGAGAAAACAATATTAATAGTCGTCATCGATAATAATGAACAAAAGAAAGAAAAACCAATGGCTTACGTACTTCATATAAAGTTAAAATAAACAGATGATTAAGACATTGTTCACAGGTTGCTTTGCTAGTTCTAACAATAGTAAAATGGACTGCTCTAGCCAGCTGCATGCTAGCTAGCTCAAGCACACTTACAAATTAATCAAACGTGGAAACATATGTATTACTGTAAAACATGTTGCAAAAACTCTGTTTTATTTCGGAATATATAAGGGCTAGGGCTGATTGTTTTGTTTTCTTTTTCTTCTTCCCACCTAAACTAGCTAGCGCATTGCATCAATAGGAAGAACACAAGAGTTACGCATAGATGGAAGAGGAGAACATGCATGGAATAACTATAGCAGTGTGAGGCCAGACCATTTGGCTAAACAACCACATCCAAATCGAACTATACCCCATAACAATGCCATGTCTGTGATTGGCCCAAAAATGCTACAGCGACCCAACAAGTTGACCTCCCTTGATCACTTTTAGAAAAAGAATCTATCTATGTGTAGCTAGCACACAGCTGGCCTAAGATCACTGGTAGAAATATGCCCTAGATAGGCCATAGAATATGCAGAAGGTTGTTTTATTTCCCGAGATCCCAAAGGTTTCTAAGAAGGAAACCAGGAAGTTTTCTTTATTTTCATTTTCCTTGCTTATTACTACCTAAACTGGCTGGCGCATTCATGCAAGAGAAGAACAAGGAGTGATGCATTGACTGAGGAAGAACATACTTAGAGTGACTACATGCACGATACCTTGTGAGCCGGTAAACCAACCACACCCCGATCTAATTAATTGACATCAGTCCCATAGTAATAGGCTGTGTTTGACAGAAACAATTAATCTGGCCATCCAAAAAGTTGATCACCCAATCACTTTTGTTATATCATCAAGCTAGCTTGCTAGTACAGTACTTATTTTATTTTCGACTGGCGAGCTGGATTGGCATCACTGTACAGAAACACCCACTCTAGCTAGATACTCCCTCCGTTCCATAATATAAGAACGTTTTTAACACTATACTAGTGCCAAAAACGTTCTTATATTATGGGACGGAGGGAGTAGTAGGCAATAGCATCATGCGGAATATAAGGAATTGGTAGGTTGTTTTGTTTCCCTTTTCTTATGCCCACCTAAACTAGCTACCACGTTGATTTAAGCGGAAGAACGTAAGAGTTACGCATAGATGGAAGAGGAAGAACATGCATGGAGAGTAACTATAGCAAAACCCCATAATAGTGCCAAGTCTGTGTTTGGCCCAAACATTCTATAGCCACCCAACAAGTTGACCTCCCTCGATCACTTTCAGAAAAAGAGTCCATCCATGCATGTTTAGCTAGCACAGTTAGCCTAAGATCGCGGGCAGAAATATGCCCTAGATAGGCCATAGCATATGCAGAAGGTTGTTTTATTTCCCGATCGAGATTGCAAACGGTTCAAATTAAGAAAAAGGGGAACGGGCAGTTTTCCAGCTTATTATTCCAATATCTAAACTGACCGGCACATTGATGCAAGAGAAGAATAAGGGAGTGATGCATCCATTGATTGAGGATGACCATGTATAGTACTCCCTCCTTTCCGGTTTATAAGGCTCAAATCTCAAATCTCATCAACCAAGGCATTTTGTGAGTGGAGGAATGTATCTCGTACTTTACAAAACTACCCCAATTAAACTCATGCATTAATTTGAATTAATTGCAGTGCATGCATGCTTGGCCACTAGATGAGTAGGAACATTACATGCATTGGTGTGTTCCTCTTTAATTCTTGCATGCAAAGATTTAATGCGCATTGGAAACTAAAAATGAGATGGAGATGAGCCCTCTAAATTGGAAAAACTAAAAAGTTGAAATAAGCCTTATAAACCGGAAAGGAGGGAGTACTAAGAGTGACTACATGCATGCGATGCGATACCATGTCCACACCCTGATCAAATTAATTAACCTCGCCCCATAGTAACACTAGTAATTTAATAGGCTGTGTACACGTTTGGCAGAAACAATTAGTGTAGCCATCCAATAAGTTGATCGCATCATGCTAGCTGGCTACTACTCTGTATTGCTACTCCACTTGTTCACACCATGGCATAATATATATCATTGGTACTCGTATTATTAATTCCAGTTGGTTGATGTGCATGCGGTGTACCTACTGTTTTACTATCATTTATGCTAGTACTACTACTTAGCTCCTACCAATTATATTTCCCCACGCTCCTTTCTTCTTTCCAGCCAATAGAGCCAGTGGAGACGGGGCGACGCCCAGCCGCCGCCACCATGCACGCCCACCGTCGGTGAGGACGGCGCTATCTCCGCACGGGGAGGCCATCTCCGGGGCGGCTATGTTGCGGCTCTGTCCGCCAGTGCGGCCTCGTCCACCATTGCGGCTCTGTCCGCCAGTGCGGCCTCGTCCGCCATTGCGGCTCCGGCCGCCAGTGCGGCCTCGTCCGCCAGACCCGCGAATTCGAGAAGCTGTGCACAGGTGACAGATGTGGGCAGGAGTATGAACTCCAAATCAGATGGCGGCAGCCACGCAGGAGAAGCAGATGTGGGTGTGGATGGCAGCGTCCTTTCACCAGCAGATACTCAGTTTGACCCTGGTGGCTCTAACAGAAATCCTAGAGATACATCGCCGCCACAATCGAACGCGACAACAACAGTAGGGGCAATGAACTGCTTGGTGTGGAATTGTCGCGGGGTCGGCGGAGCTCGGACAGTCCGCGAACTGGTGTCCCTTAATCAAGTGCATCACCCCCGATTCATCTTTTTATCTGAGACTAGACAAGCCAAAGAGAAAGTTCAGCGTTTATGCAATCGTTTGGGCCTGAGAGGATTTGCTGGAGTTAGTAGTGTAGGATTTAGCGGAGGGCTGGCTCTCTTCTGGGACGAACACCTACATGTTGAAATAAAAGAGATCACTGCAAGATACATCGATGTATATGTTGGTGTTGTTCCGGGTACAGCCACATGGAGGTTAACGTGTGTCTACGGGGAGCCCAAGGTGGAAAATAGACACTTAATGTGGGACACTCTTCGGCAACTCAAAGTAAAATCAGACCTTCCATGGACAGTAATGGGCGATTTCAATGAAGCCCGTTGGCAGTTTGAACACTTTTCCTTTACTCGTCGGGCGGAATGGCAAATGGCGGCCTTCAGAGATGTCCTTGATGAGTGTGAGCTCACAGACTTGGGATTTAAAGGTGTCCCTTTCACTTATGATAATAAGAGAGGTGCGAGAAAGAATGTGAAGGTAAGGCTCGATCGGGTTGTTGCTGACGGCAATTGGAGAGATATGTTTGCAGATGCATCGGTGGAACATATTGTCTCATCCCGCTCAGATCATTGTATCCTGCTAGTTCGTCTTCAGGGAGAACAACCAGTCCAAAACAAGCGATGATGCAGACAGTATGAACTCTTTTGGGAGAGAGCGTCCGACCTGCCAGAATTTATTGAAAAGGTATGGGCCGAGGTTGGGGATAAGAGTAACCTGGGAGCTATCCAGGGGTGCTTAGGGAATGTGATGAGATCGCTGCAGGACTGGAGTAAGAGCAAGTTTGGGAATATCCTGAAAGAGCTTGAGCTGGTCCGTAATGAATGGAACAGTCTACTACTAAATGGGGCTAATAGCAAAGAAGTGAGGAAGGTGTCAGTTAAGCTTGATGAACTCTTATATAAAGAAGAAATGCTTTGGCTGCAGCGGTCTAGAGTCAACTGGCTCAAAGAGGGGGATCGTAATACAAAGTTTTTTCACAAGAAAGCAGTGTGGCGTGCGAAAAAGAATAAGATTGTGAAATTACAGAAGGATGATGGCAGTTGGGTGTCCTCTACGGCCGAGATGGAGGAATTAGCTACTCGTTTCTTTCAAGAGTTGTTTAGTCGAGACCCCAACCTTAATCCAAGTGACATTGTGAATCTGTTTGAAGAAAAGGTCTCAGTGGATATGAGCGATGATTTGTGCAAAGAATTCTCTGATAAAGAAATTTCTGATGCTCTCTTTGAAATTGGGCCACTTAAGGCTCCAGGTACAGATGGATTCCGTGCGAGGTTTTATCAGAAAAACTGGGGTATCATGAAAGAAGAGATCATCGCAGCAGTTAAATTGTTCTTTGTAACAGGTAATATGCCGGCCAACATCAATCATACTGCTATTGTTCTTATTCCCAAGGTGGATCAGCCATCAAGTTTGCGAGAATTTTGGCCTATTAGTCTGTGTACTGTGCTCTATAAGGTGATTGCAAAATGCTTAGCTAATCGTTTGAAGCCTATACTTGGTGATATTATTTCGGTGAACCAAAGTGCGTTCGTCCCTGGAAGGCTTATTACAGATTATGCGCTGGTGGCTTTTGAGTGCTTCCATTTTATTGAGCAGAACACAAATCCGGGTAAGAATTTTTGTGCTTACAAAATTGACCTGTCAAAGGCATATGATCGCGTGGACTGGGGCTTCCTTGAGAAGGCGATGAAAGGCTTAGGTTTCTCTCACCGATGGATCAGTTGGATCATGACATGTGTGACCACGGTGAGCTACTCAGTTAAATTCAATGGAACCTTGCTGGATTCGTTTATCCCTACCCGTGGTCTGCGCCAAGGAGATCCCTTGTCGCCTTTCCTATTTTTGTTTGTCGCGGACGGTCTCTCAGCTTTACTACAGAAAGAGATCAATGATAATCAGATTGTGCCTTTGAAAGTATGTCGCAGGGCCCCTGGTATCTCTCATATGTTATTCGCTGACGATACATTGCTCTTCTTTAAGGCAAAGGCCGAGCAAGCCTTGAGGGTGCAGCAAGTGATCAATACATATGCGCAAGGGACGGGCCAGCTGGTTAATGTTGATAAATGCTCCATGATATTTGGGAAAGCTTGCCCAAGCGATGCACAAGAGGAGGTCCGGGCTGTGCTACAGGTCACACAAGTTGAATTCGAGCCAAAATATTTGGGCCTCCCAACACCAGAGGGCCGGATGACTCGAGGAAAGTTCCAGAGCATTCAAGAGAAGCTCCTAAAAAGAATGGTGCAATGGGGTGATTTTTCTAGCGGTGGAAAAGAAATCCTTATCAAGGCAGTTGCGCAATCCTTGCCAACCTATTTGATGGGGGTCTTTAAACTTCCTGCGGGTCTATGTGAAGATCTTATGAAAATGATAAGAGAGTTTTGGTGGGGTGCTAGCAAAAATAAACGACGCACTCATTGGATTTCTTGGGATTGTATGATCAGGCCAAAAGCTTGTGGTGGTATGGGTTTTCGAGACCTACAGCTCTTCAACCAGGCTTTGTTGGCTAAACAGGCATGGAGATTAATTGAATATCCTGATAGTTTATGCGCCAAAGTTCTGAGGGCAAAGTACTATCCCAATGGCCCATTGGTGGATACAGTATTCACGGGAAATGCATCATCTACTTGGAAAGCCATCGAGTTTGGCCTTGAGTTGTTTAAGAAAGGGATCATCTGGCGTATCGGCAATGGTGCAAAGGTCTGGATCTGGAGAGACCCATGGATACCCCGTGGTACTTCATGCCACCCCATCACGCTGAAACGACGGTGTCGTCTGAAGTGGGTTGCTGAACTATTGAATACAGATGGATCTTGGAACAGAGGCTCTTACAACAACACTTTTGTCACGCTGATGTTATTGAGATTCTGAAAATCATGCCCTCTCCATGGTTGGAATCTGATTTTGTGGCTTGGTTTCCTGACAAGCGTGGATTGTTTTCAGTTAAGAGTGCATACTCCATTGCCTTACAGGAAAAGATGGCCGCCAATGATCAAGGGGCCTCGAGTATGCACCCTGATGGTCGACGTCTTGTTTGGGATCTCATCTGGAAGAGTCATGCACCGCCCAAAGTACGCATATTTGCGTGGAAGGCTGCACATGAAGCTTTGGCCACGGAAGCAACCCAGAAAGTTAAACATATGGTGCAGGTCCAAGCTTGTACTATTTGTGGTAATGCTCTTGAAGATGCTCACCATGCCCTTATTCGATGTCCCCATGCGGCTGGTCTATGGAATGCAATGCGAGAAGTTTGTGATCTTCCTAATGATGCCGACCTTCAGGATTCAGAGTCGGGTTGGATATTCCGCCTCCTAGACAAGCTGACTGAACCTCAGAGAGTCATGGCCCTGATGATTATGTGGCGGGCTTGGTATGTGCATAATGAAATAACCCACCAGAAGCCGGCGATCCCCATTGAGGCCTCTCGCCGCTTCCTCGCTAGTTACGCCACATCGATCTTGGCGCTGCAGCAACACCTCAGGCTGATCAGATCAAAGGTAAACAAATTGTTGATTACTTTGGGGAACATGTTTGGGAGCCAAAGCCAATGATGCGTGTGGAGCATTGGATGCCTCCAGCGATTGGCTATGCCAAGCTGAATGTCGACGGATCGTTTGTGGCCTTAGATGGTACAGCAGGTGCCGGTATGATACTTCGTGATCACAATGGGGCCGTGATGCTCGCTGCAACCAGAGACCTTGTGAATTGTGTGGATGCACTGGAGGCTGAACTAGCTGCAATTCACGAAGGCATAACAATGGCGCTTAGTTGGACAGAATTGGACCTTGTGGTAGAGAGCGATTGTGCGGATGCGCTACATTTGATCTCTGCTGTGGGGAAAGATCGGTCAGCTCACACTCATAGAGTCATGGAGATTAGATCCCTGCTAGCTCAAGAAAGAAGGATCCAGTTACAGAAGATTAAGCGCAGTGTAAATCTCGCTAGCCACACTCTCGCCCATTTGGGACGTACTCAACAGCGGACTGCTGTTTGGCTGCGTAACCCTCCCGACGAGATCGCGAGCATCATTGCCGCTGAGTGTAATCATATTACTTGAATGAAATCCTCTTTCCCGCAAAAAAAAAATAGAGCCAGTGGAGGCCATTGCATCCAAACTCGGGCATACTTTTCATCACACTTACCGTAAATTTCAGAAACCTTATCACAAACATTAGTAAAATAAGCAGAATAATCTACATTTACGGCATCACTTAAGAGTGAGAGAACATTACCAAACCATCCAAATTTAGCCCTAGGATCCAAAACAAATATAAATGCATACAACACAGGAATTTCTTCAAATATTTCAGGTATTTTCTTTCATGGCAACAACAATAGCAACAACATATAATAAGTGCATGTAGTCTTCCTTTGTCCGACCGCTCTATAATAAGTGCATGTTGTAAAGTCTACTTTTATTTTCGAGTGGTTTTACATAACTTTTCATATCCCTAGTTGTAGTTTCTATCTAAGATCCTGAGAAGTTTGAATATATTAGGAAAAAGCAGGAGCCTCACCAAAACTTAATGATAAATCCCTAGAAGCAATTAAACAAAAAAAAGAACTTCTCGAGCTCTCTCAGTCCAAATGACTTACCTATCCATCAATATGGTATTGGAGGCGGGTTTGTCTTGCCGCCATCTCACACTCCTTCGTCAAGTGGTTCTCGAAATGCCTCCTCAGGTGGAAGGCCCATGATATGGATTCCCCGGCCAGCTCCCCCATGTATCTTTTGCAGACAGCCTTCCTCCTCCTAACTCCATTCACCTCCACCATCTCTTGATCCAAGGGTTCCCACACATCGGAGGTCTGGCGATGAGACCTTTTTGAACCGGTGATGGAGGAAGTGCTGGCACTACTTGAATGAGATTGTGTATGGGTCATTTTCGATGGTTGCAACTCGGGGATAGGACTAAGAGAAACACTTAGATCGAGGTTCTTGAGTATGTGAATGCTGAAATAGTCTAACTGGAGGTAGGGGACTGGTTAGGATTGGGATCAGCCATGAGAAGAGTGGCCAGTAAAATACGAGATATGGTGTGTAAGTGTGCAAAATGATGTGGGGTGGCAAGCCTATTCATAGCAAGAAAAACATCAATTCTCGAACCAATTTACCCCTCAAATTTGAATGTGAAACTAAAAACGCGAAATTGCAGCTGAAGGAGCCTAACAGCCCTAAAAGGCCCTACCTAGGTTGTTGACGCCTGCCATGTGTGTTTGGAACCACACGATTAGGCAATGCTCCTAGCCCCGTGCCCTCGCGCCCCACGTAATGTGTGTCGTTCAGCACAGAACACGCGCACACACGAGCTCACGGACACTTGTGTTTTGCGTTGCGTACAATCTTGCAACTTTTCTCTTTCTTCTTACTCCTCTTGTGTTGTTACAGAGAGATCGAGACCACCAACGGCCCGATAGAAATGCCCACGATGAACCTCATCAATCGCGCCATCCCGCGATCCAGTTTGTGCGGGCATGGACTAGTTGTAGGAAAAAAACAATCCTAACAAACTTATCTACTCAGCTGAAACAACTACTCAACTATTATTTCTGCCGAGTCCAAGAAAACGAGGGCACAAGGGTTAAGTCCACAATTACTCCCTAAGCCTCGTCCTTTCTGCGGACCGAAGCGCGCAAGCCAGTGCCACGCTTCCTCGCAGGAGTGCACGGAGAGGCAAACAGAGTTGGCGAGCTGCAACCGGACGATGTAGAGGCGGTTGCGGGAGCATGGCGCTCTGGCCAGGATGCGGTGCTGCCGGTCATGCACCATCATGACTCCGGCCTCGACGTGCGTGGGGCAGACACTCTCATCGAGCTGGCCAATGGAGACGATGTTGCTCCTGAGCTGCGGGATCTGGTACATGTTGGCAAGTGCACGGTGATCCTTTCCAGCCACGGCGAACAGGACGGTGCCACGCCCTTGGATTTCCATGAGAAAGACATCTCCAAACTGATAGAGCTCCGGGTGCCCTTATCCAGCTCGGCGCCGCCTCGTCCCGGTCATGTGATTTGACGCTCCCGTGTCCAACTACCAGGCCATGTCCACATCCTCGAGAGTGCGCTGGAGGTCCACGTGGGCTCGTGACTCATTGAGGAAGATGAGCTCCTGGGCCGTGCCAGCACCTAGTGCATCGGCCGTTGCTGCCAGCGAGGCCTCCTCGATCATCAGCGGGTCATGGTCGTCGTCCTCCCCTGCTTGGCCTTGGGAAAGGAGAGCCTGGCCCTCCTTGCATTTTTTTCTTGCGGCAGTCACGCGCCCAGTCGTCGGCGATACCACAATAGTGACATTTGTCACGGTCTGCATCGCTGCCGTCATCACTGACCTTTCCGTCACCAGCCTCCGTGTCGCGCTGGGTTCTTGCCTTTTCCGCCACGGCCTCGCTCGCGCGCTTGTGCACCTGACGGGTTGCTGCCGTCAGAGCCATTGTTGTCTTCACGCTTCTTATGCGCACCCCACTCCTCCAAGGTGAGCAGGAGGTGCCCACCGGCGTCGCCCTCACAGTCTTGGTCGAAGCATTCCTCTGCCACCTTGATGCGTCCGGTGAGCTCCTCTACTGTGAGGCTGTCGAGATCGATCCATGTCTCAATGGAGAGCGCCACCTGAGCATACCTGCAGGGCAAAAACATGAAGGAACTTGCAGACCACGCGCCCATCTCCGATGGGGTCACCATGGATGGAGAGGTTGTTGACGAGCCCAATTAGCTTCATCGCGAAGTCGTCAACGTTCTCACCGGGCTTGAAGCGGATGTCCTCGAACTCCCGGCGTAGGCCCTGGGCCTTGGCCTCGCGCACGGCGGTCGAGCCCATGCGCGTGGTCTTGACGGCGTCCCAGGCCTGCTTCGCCGTCTCCTCCGTGGAGAGGACCGCGAGCAACTCTGGCAGCACCGCCCGAAGTATGGCCTCCAGAGAGGTGCAATCGTCATGGTAGTCAGCGACTCCTGTGTTCATAGTGTCCCACAGTCAGGGCCGGTCCTGAGATTTCGGGGGCCCGGGGCGAACTAAAAATTGGGGGCCCTTAATATACAAGTCATTATAATATACGTATATATATATATAAATTTATCTAAAAAATAGTGTATATATAAATTACTATCAGTAAAATTCCAATGCATCTAAAATCAGTATGCGTATCAAATAATTTATAGATATTACCTTAAAATTTTCTTCTAACATTCCTTGATGCAAAGTCGCTTATGATGGGGTCGATGTTAATATCATCCAATAATTTCTTCTCGATGCATAATATAGCTAGACCATTTAACCTCTCTTGAGTCATTGTTGACCTCAAATAATTCTTCAACAATTTCAACTTCAAAAAGCTTTTTTCGGCCGATGCGACCGTCACAGGCACAGTATATAAGATGCGAGGCAATAGAGATATTAGGATAGCAGTTGACTTCTCTCACATGCCTGAAAATCTCATTACGCCATCTGGCAAAGTTAATCTCATAATCATAATCTTTAATTCAGAAATAAGATCGTATACCTCAACATGAGATGAATCATTAAGAGAGAAAGTTTCTGCAAATTTTGTGCAACATTCTTCAAGTTCATTGTCACTTAATGACTTCAGAGTGCCCGAGCTCAATAAAAATCTGAATATATCTTTAAACACCAGCGTTTTGTGTGTGTCAATTTCTCCACTTCCTTCTTCTTTTTCCTTTTGCTGCTACCTGATGGATAATTCCTCTTACTGGAGGACTTCATAATAACACACACAAAATGCTGAAAATAAAAAAAATTGTTCTATCAATTGTTGAACATTGCCGGCTATGCATCAAAGGATTTTTCTTGTATCAGTATTATATGAATATACCTCAATACGTGATGGAGTGATGGTCAAACTTCAGTGCGTGCGCGTATATATACAATACAATACACAGGGGATTGCACAGCGCCTAGAGTTTGCAAAGGATTGAGAAGAGAACAATTGAGCAGATGCGAAAGGGGGCCCCGGAATTGAGATCAGTGGCGAACATATACAGATTACGAAGGAAATTACCAGGCGGCGGCAAGGCGGGAGTGCGTGCGTGCAGCGTGCGTGTACGGCGGCGGCGGCGGACATCAACTACCGCTGGGACCTGGGTGTTGCGTGACTCCGCGTGATGAAAGAGTCTAAGGGTGTGTTTGGTTCGAGAACGGGGTGGAATGGAATGGAATGGTTCCATTCCATTAGAATGGGTCGGTTCCGTTTCTGTGTTTAGTAGCGGCAGTTAGGTAGAATGGAACGGTTCTGTTTCGGTGTTTAGTTGAAGAGATAACATGAAATTAATTTGAATCAAAAAGTTATTTTAAATATGAATTGTTAGATTACCTCTCACATATAGCTTTTCACATTTGAAAATCCATGAGTTAATTAAACTACTAATATTTTCAGAAATAAATATGTTGTTAGAATTCTAACTGCAGATAACAGAAGTACAGAACCACAACAAAGAGAGTGTAGATAACCAGAAAGAGGAGCTTCCAAAACTGCTGTTATGGCTGGACGGAGCTTCTCCGCTGATTGTTGCTCGTTGCCACACAACCAAGAGCTTGCACTGCTGCTATTGGAGAAGGCCTGTGAGCGGACTAGGAGCACAGCTGTGTGGTGGAGGAGGAACTCGATGGTGCTCCGCGTCATTAGTGGGGAGGTCCAGTCGAGGAGGCCTACAACTACAACAAGGAGGTCGACGGTGCTGCGCGTCCTCGCCTCCACCAAGCACAGATGGAACAGGTCCTCCAGCAGCTGGTGCTACCCACGCCGGCCGTCGGCGACCGCCTCCCAGGCTGCCGCCTTGCCGCCGATCTGCAACGGCACCTCAGATCGGGAGGGATGTTCTCCAGCAGCTGATGTCACCCGCGCCGGCCGCCGTCGGCTGCCTCTCAGGTTGTCGCCGCCCGCCGGTCTCCAACGAAACCTCGGATCGAAAGAGGGAGAGAGACGAGGGGTGGCGGCGCTGAGTGCGAGTCGTGGAAGGGTGGGTGAGAGCGAGCGCCGCGAGCCGTTCCCTGTCGTTCCACCAATTTGGAGGTATTGGTTCGTTCCGCATATTGAGCGAATATACCGTTCCTGGGAACGAGTGGGTTCCAATTCCTTCGACGAACTAAACACGTGAATGGGCACTCGGAACGGAACCGACCCATGCCATTCTACTTCATGACTGAAACCAAACACACCATAACAGAACAGGAAAGGAATCGTCCAGGCCGCTGATTGATCGCTTTTTTCTTACGTGAAAGGAAATACCGCTGATCGCTCAAAACACTCGATCGCTGGGATCGGGGATATCGGGCTGCTGGCCTGCTGCTCCCTGGCGCGCGCCTGCCTGTATGGGCCATAGGCCTATAGGCTACATACATACCCTTCCGGGGGCCCCTAGATTTTGGGGGCTCGGGGCGGCCGTCCCCCCTGCCCCCCCACAGGGCCGGCCCTGCCCACAGTCCACGCATCCGTAGGATGGCCCTCATGAGGAGTGACCAGTCGTCGTAGTTTCTCCGGGTCAGCGTTGGGAACACCATAGGTAGGGCCACCTCACGTTTCTGCACAACCGGCACGGTGACCTTGTGCCCGTGGACGGTGCGGCTATTCCTAGCCCTAGGAGACCGCGACAGCATGCGCCCGCGCCTCGGCGACGGCGTCCTGGACCCGTCGCCGCAGCCGTTTCGTGGCTCCTTGCTTCCCGCCATGACCACCGGATCGAACACACTGCTCTAATGCCAATTGTCAGCACAGATCATACACACACACACGAGCTCACGGACACTTGTGTTTTGTGTTGCGTACAACCTTGCAACTTTTCTCTTTCTTCTTACTTCTCTTATTCTGTTACGGAGAGATCAAGACCACCAACGGCCCGAGAAAAACGCCCACGACGAACCTCATCAATCACGCCATCCCACCTTCCAGTTCGTGCGAGCATGGAGTAGTTCTAGGAAGAAAAACAATCCTAACAAACTTATCTACTCAGCTGAAACTACTCAGCTATTATTTCTGCTAAGTCTAAGAAAACGAGCGCACAAGGGTTAAGTCCACATGCCTCACATGTTGGGCACACGCGGTTGACCCTAGCCCGCATGCCGGCCGGGCACGACACGATTGGTATACAAGACACGAATTCTACATGTAATCCTTCCTGTGTGTAAATTACTATTTTTAACTTTTATTTTCATGGATTTTGGCAGGGAGAAGGCTATAAATTTCAAATTCAGGTCACATTGAGTGTGCCTTTGCTGTCTTTCTTCTGTATGTTGATCTCTATACGGTCTTTTTGCCCCTCCCCTTACCTCTGCTAACAATATGAGGGCTGCCTCCTTCGAAATATATATATATTCAATTGGGCAATCTCTTCCCCTGGTGATATTTCACAAAAAAAGATCAGGTCATTGAAGTAACTGACTGACGTACGTAGTGGTACAGAAAACGCAAAAATTGCTGTATAAAAGTTCAAGCAGATGAAGATTCATACAAGTGTCCTGTGTCCATGTCGCTCTACCGCTATTCCAGTTCCCAGGTTCAATCATCATCTATAAATACCAACTGTGATTGCTTATCAACGATGTACTCTACACAAGGACAAATACTTAAGAAAGATTGTTCCATCCTGAGACTGGGTGGTTCTATTCAGAGCACTACAGCTATTTTCTTATGCTTGTGTTGAATGATCCTAAGAACAATTAATTTGACCAAACTGGTTCTTTTGTGAGTTTTTAACCTATGTAACTGATTCTGGAACAGAGGAAGTGAGTAACTTGGACTAAAACACACATTACCCTCTTGCTTCCGCAAATACTCAACTCTACTCTTCGTCGATATGAGATATATTTCACATTGGATGGAACTTGAAAATAAAATAGATGATTGCTCAGCTTTTTGTTCGACTAGAATAGCCAGCATATTTGTTTTAGTTCTTGCATTTCCAATTACAGTAAGCTATTTCACATGACTTTGCTAGCTGGAATGTACAATGGTGCTTGCTTTTCTTTGTTTCGACATGGTCTCAATGCGCTATCAACTATTAGATACAACATTTTGGGCAACAATAATTGGTAAGCAAGCCAAATTTTAAAAGCAGAGGTTTCTTACTATGTAAGAAAATGGACTGAGCATTATTAACACAATATGGCGAGATCGCTGGATACCCCGGGAGCACTCTGGCCAGCTGGTTACATTACAGGGGACTTGCCGCCTGAGGCGAGTGGCCGAGGTGCTCGATGAGAGCTGAAGGTGGCTCATGGACTTGCTGCACCGCCACTTTCTCCCTCTGGACGTGGACAACATCACTAGCATCCGACCTTCCCCACGTGATCTTGAGGACACACTCGCCTGGGCGCCGGAGAAATCAGGCAACTTCACCGTACGTTCTGCATACCGCATGGCCATGGACGAGCGCGAGTGCCAATTGGCATGTGCTACGAGCAGAGCATCGGATGGTCATCGCACAATCTGGAAGATCATTTGGGGGTGCCCTGCTCACCCTAAGGTACGAGTGTTTGCCTGGCGTCTTGTGTCGAATTCTCTGGCTACATGGTCAAATAAATTTTCTCTAGGTCTTGAGACATCTGACATGTGCCCCCTTTGTGGTGTGGAACAAGAGGATATCTTCCACGCATTTTGCAGATGCCCTCGAGCGGTGGCCCTATGGCAAGCCATGACATCGGACTGGTCTCTTCCGGACATTTGCTCAATCGGCAACACGGGGCCAGAGTGGCTATTCGGCGTCTTGGAACCGCTCTCGGAGACAGTCAGAATGGTACTGCTCATGACGCTATGGCACACCTGGCATGTACGCAATGAAATAACGCATGATAAGGAAGCTCCTCCTACTGAAGCTAGCAAGCGGTTCCTGGTGGGGTATATAAATTCCCTTCTTTGCATTCAAAACTTCCCAAGTGCAGACATGGAGAAGGGGAAGATGGTGCTTCCTAGCCCTGCTGCTCGTGACTCCATTGACACAAGCAAACGCAGCAAGGAAGAAGTCGAGATGCTGTGTTGGGTGCGGCGGCCGCCCGGGTGGGCGAAGTTGAACACCGACGGGTCCTTTGTTGCTGCTAACGGGTCGGCGGGAACTGGTATGGTGCTACGGGACACGTCAGGTGCCATCATTTTTACTGCTTGCCGAGGTTTTCTCACCTGTCATAATGCTTTACAAGCTGAACTAGAGGCATGCAGAGAGGGCCTGGACCTTGCCCTCCAATGGACACTGCGAAGAGGCGAAGCTGATGGCCAACAAACCGAGAGTGCAAAGGCGGTGTCTTCAGGAGTGTCACGACACCGGAGTACCGCCACTGCCCGATCCAAAGGATCAAGATTTTCACCCGGAGCACGACGAAGGGCAAGAAGCAGCCACGATAGGGACTTCAAGAAGTTGACGACGTCCACTGCCGCCGCCTCCGACGGCCTAGCCAACGCCAAACAGAGTGTTCACCCCGACAAGAACGCTCCGCCTTCGACCAAGGTGCATCAAGACAAGACATTTGTCGCACCACCATCATAGACGTCAACCCTTAGCCACGGCTATGGTGTCATGATTGCACCCGAACCATGGATTCCGCCTGCGAACACCGCACCTCCCACCACTAGGGCCACCGTGCTGGAAACAAGGCATCATAGATCCCCTCCGTTGCCACGGACGAAGCAATAGTCAATACCACAACCGTCGGCAGAGCCCCTAGCAACCGACTTGGCCAAATCGACTAGGGACCGAGAGCAACTTGGTCGGTGAAAGGTGAAAATTCAGGAGCAGACCTCATCCACCACATGCACCCCATGTTTTCGCGACCGGTGGCCCAACCACATCAGAGCCACCTATTCCTCCCGCCACCTCTCCATACGCCCCACATGTGGCACCCCTCCATGGCTCCTTGCCCGGATCCGCACGAGGCAAGCCTAGTCACAAGCTCAATAAAAGCGAGGTACCGTACTAGCTCCACACAATCGCCATCGAAGAAAGCAAGGAATGCCCACCCGAGCCTGCCGCGGACGAACTGACACCTGAGCATGATCCCACCGTCGATGTGACCCGGCCCGCCAGATTATCATGGCCGCAGACGTGCCGCTATAGACCATCCCATGCAAAGACCCCAACGGTCTATTATGACCATCCCGTGCCGCCTGCCGTCAACAAAGAGTCAGATTCCAGTGGATCTGGCCGGGAACACGCTAGCATACCACCGCCCAATATGAGACAACCCATAGCTACCGCAACACAGACACCCGCTCAAGAAGCCGACACATCGCCACCAAGCTCCCCCGTCGTCGTCCTGCTGGCCCTACCATAGGCAGCACCGTCGCTCGAACGACCATTTCGTTCCAACCATTGTGAACGACTGGATGGGAAGAAGGCCCCGCTGCCGCCACCGCTAGCCGAATCGCACCTCTGGGCGGTGCCGAGGGAGGAGGGCAGAGGAAGGAGGGGAGGTGTGGCGGCGGGCTAGGGTGCCCCTCGGTTGCTCGCGAGAGCAATACGGAAGAGCGGTTGGGGAAAGTTTCGTCTTCCTTGATGGAAAGTATCGACATGCCTCCGCAGCTAATTCAATCAACACAATAGTATTATAAACTAGCAACTGCAGAAAACATGGCTGACAAAGCATCAGACGAATTACCTTAAACACTAGAAGCCCCTCTAGTCTACTTTGTCACGGCTAACTGAGGTTATTACAAGGGAACTTGATAAACCATACAACAATATCGATTTCTGGAAAAAGAATTGCAATTAATGTGAAATGCAAAATGATTGAAGTGATCTCAAGATGATATTTGTGTTCTCTCTAGTACAAAAGGGTAATTGCAATTAATGTTAATGCAAACAAGGAACAAAGTGATCTTGCAAGGGCATGCATACTGCTACGGGAAGGTAGATTCCGAAAGCATATGTATATGGCAACCTTGATAAGTGCATTGCTGAGTAACTTACTAACATGTTAGATATATGCTAATTACATAAATCAAGAGTTATGAACTAATCCCTCCGTCCCATAATATAAGATATTTTTGCAAGCTAACATTATGGGACGAAGGTAGTAGATAATAGCAGAAAACAAGGCAGAAAAAACATCAGGTAAATGACCGTAAACACTAGAAGCCCAGCTAATTGATATTATCACAAGGAAACTTAACAAAACCATACAACCATATTGATTTCAGGAAGATATATAGTATCCACATGAATCGGCAGAAGCGTTACAAATTACATCAAACAAAGAGGCTCTACTAAGGAATGACCAAAAATGGATAGGCAAAGAACAGACGAACACACTAAGTTTTCTTTTAATAATTTTTCTGTGTGCATGCGTGCAGAGGCTTTCCTCCCAATCAAGTATGTGGATATGCATTGTTGAACACACTCAAGTGGTGCTTCTGGCAAGGGAAAATGTGTGCACAAGACAGGACATTAAAAATGTGATGCTACTGCACATGGTAATAACATTATAACTGCATATGCATTGAATGTAATGGAGCTCCACCCACTGATCAACCTAGTTGAAATTCAGAATTTCAAATCAGCATACATGAAAATTATATTACACAGGAACAATTACAAGCCACATGCCCTACTCAATGATCTAGATCAAAAATTTCCTAGCAGTAGATGTTCATATCCGTACATGCCAAACCAGGGAAGCCAAAAGCCTCTTCGTACGAAAAAAAACCATAGTAGAATTCTTTCAAGGATAGGTGTACTGACTGTTATTTCTAGTTTAATTAGTTAATAGTCAGAAGCCACTCAACTTGCAAACACATACTTCGGCAAAAGGCGAGCAAACCCAAACCTCTGCGATTTGTATCAACTCTCACAAAAAAAGAATCCATACCTCAAGATACCAGCAGGTTCGTGAGCATCTGAATTGTTGCAGCTAGTAAAGCAATAGCTCTCTCGACCATGGTCGATGCAGCAAGGCAATTCAGGATCGACTCGACAGCAAGGAAAATAAGGAAACCAGAAATGTCTAAAATTTAGTTTTTTAAGGAACAATCTTTGTACACAAATAGCTTGCAAGAAAACATGTTCCAATCTTCTAGTGATCTTCTAAATTTACTTTTTCAGGGAGTTCTCCCAACCAGCAGGGAGTGTATGGGAAAGACTCTTGTACATATTGATGGTAGAAATCAGATTCCGGGTCAGTATAGAATTTCGAGAAAACTTTGCCCAAATCTTGAAGCTTCGAGCTACTCCAGTTATAGGAAAGCACTCTGTCGAATTTATCACTCAAGAAGACAACCTCTTTGTAAGGATGAAATCCAAGGAAAACGATGCAACAATCATTGCTCCTACCACCAGGTTCGAGAACATTATCATTGTCAGAATCCCACACAAATTTCTGTTCCACTGTTGCTTCGCTGTTGTACACGATGGGAGAATCGTCATCAGCATCTTTATTTGCCCAATAGCGAAATTCTTGTAAGATCCAAGGTCCATCACGTTGTTTGTCGTAGTTCAGATTTGGAAGGATGGAGAAGATATCTCTGTCATGCTTCAACACCCACTCTGTCTGACCATGATCACATGGGTCGTTTAGGAACCAAACCTGAAGTTGGAACCCCTGAAATAACGATGCACAGTATATCCCATTGACTGATTTTCCTAGATAAAATTATGCATCTTCTGCGGGTAATTCAATTGCTCGGTACGTACTGTTTGACAGTGATATTCTGCAATAATAAAAGTAGTATAATTAAACAATCTTATACCATGGTGCTCAAAGGCAGAACCAGAACGAATGAGTGACCATGTCTATATAAGGTGTTACCTCATAACAAAACAATCAGAGCAACATATATAGAGTGCTCCTCGCCAGTAGGCAGACTGATGTTTGAAAAAAATTCGCATTGACCCAACCATGCCAGGCAACGTCCCTGCAGCCGCCCCTTCCCGACCAAATGTCCTCTCCTCCCAAGATTCCGACTTTGATGAAAACATAGGTAGGATCAATGTGGATGGCGGCCATTCAGCTTCCTCCTCACATTCATCGTTGTTCTTGGAAGGGACATCGGGCACTATGAGCACTTCAAAATAGTTGGGCGACAGAGTGGGGTCAAACACGAGGTGCTCGCGCGGAAAGGAGATCATGCCTGGAGGTGGGGGTTGGGGCAGGTCCGGGGCAGGTGGCAGGGGCGCCCACTGCTGTGTGGCAGGGTTGACAACGCAGTGGTGGAGCAAGAGGAGGCCATTGCAGTGATCTCGGACGTGGATGGGGGGCATGAGGTCGGCCTCGCCGGGCACCGTGTAGTCCAGCCGGCCAGAGATTGCGGTGCCCGTCGTGGGGCGGGCGAGGAACTGCGTGAACCATAGGTCCAGGTAGTTGAGGAAGATGCCACCAAGCGAGCGTGGGAGGCGATCCGCCCGCAGCAGTCTGCGGTCGTCGATGACGCGGCGCCAAGCCTTGCAGACACAGCGGGAAGCGGCGAGGCCGCGTGGTGCGAGGAGGCGGAGGACGCCCGCGAGCATGTCGTCCGGCACCATCGTGGCGAGATCTGCCATCGGTGTGGGGAGCTAGATCTGGATTTGGAGGATGGAGGGGAACGCTATTCTACCTACATGTTAACCATGTCGAGCCTAACCACATCACTAGTCCACATGCAGTTGTCCATATATACGAGTACTCGTGTGTTGATATGCAGTACTAATTGCATGTATATATTAGATAATAAATATATAAGATTTGCATATCCTACTTAATATATGAGATTTTCTTGTATCCTTCCTAATATAATCGGGTAATTAATGTAATACATTAATACCACACATATATTACTCCTCTGTTGTACTAGAATATAAGGCATCAATTTTGTGAAAGTCAAATATTCCTATGTTTGATCGAGATTGCAGAATAAAATATCAACATCTACAATACCTAATAGAAAAAATATGAAAATAGTTTAGAAAATTGGTACTATAGATATTGACATGTTTTCACAAACACTTGGTCAATCATGCACATGTTTGACATTTCAAAAACCTAATACACCTTATACTATTACAGAATGAAGGGGGTATGTGATTAGCTCTCATGTTGAAATTTTGTATGATATTTTTTCCGAGAAGGGGAATATATAATATCACCAATATATCAATTACACCCGGCCTCCGTATCAGCAAGATGTCGAAAGGCATCAAGGATACACATAGCCAAAAAAGAAAAGAAAAAAAAAGAGGAGAAAAGAAAAAAGGCCCCACCATCGAAGACAACACCTGGATTACAAAAGAGGTTCTTCAAAAGCAACACCTCCAAGAAGGAAACAATGCACAAACATTGTCATTGCCCGATCAAAGATCTTGAATTTTCACCCTAGAAAAAGTTTGAGATCACCCAAAAAGCAATGCCTCCAACAAGGTCATTGCCAGGTACAATCAATAAAGGCCAAACCTTGGGTTTTCACCCTGGGAATTGGGACTCGGTACTCGAGAAGCACCACCAAAACGGCAGTCCACTAGTGCTGCCATCCCCGCTTGTCGAGGCTGCTGTTGGAGGTCACTAAACACCTAGCACACAGTCTTCATCACATCCAGAACGCCTTTCTGCCAACGCTTCAAGACCTCCAATCGCAGCCGCCATGACTTTCTCCACCTCTATCAATGCCTTGGGATCCTTGACTTAGCCATGTCCCATGACTCTGATAAGAAAGTGAAGCTTCGCGCCACGCCCTCTTGAAGCCGTGCTGGTTGATAATATGAGCGTGCACGACCGGAGCCTTTCCTATCTAGACATCTAGGGGCGATATACGTCAAATCGCATATATCTCTCACAGGGAAGACTGGAACTCGCCAGCGGCCAGATCAAAGAGCTCGACGTCCGTAGAGAGACTACATGACGACGGAAGAGCGCTGGGGCCAAACCACCACAGCACCAAGCGCCTCCGCGCCCTGTCCATTGTGCCTGGCAAACCTGCCACGCCTCACCGGCGTAGCCAAACCACCGTCCCACGGAGCCGCTGGCCAACGCCTCCCATCCCTATCGGATATGGGCATCTAGATCTGCAGATAGAGGGAAAAAGCTAGAGCCACCATGTCATGGATAGGACCGCCGGCGAGCAGGACATCACGGGAAGGAGCCGAGGGAGAGGAATGCCACGACGACCCACAACGCTGAAGGAAGGAGACCCCACACCCCGTCCTACATGCCAGGAGAGAAGGTCCTGGCCGCTGCCAACACAACAGGGGCTATGCCTAGGGGCGCTCGTCGGCGGCTACGAGGGAAGTGGCGCCGGGAGGGAGAACCTAGGCGCGGCGCGCGCTCCCATGTCGCCCGTGGGGAGGGCGGCATGGGAGGAGAGGCAGAAGTTGGGTGATGTAGATGTAGCTCGACTCTTTCTTCTTTCCATTTTTGTATAATATTAACTGCACACTAAAATATGTTGAGCGCTCACTATCAATACAGTTTAGATTATTGGATGGACCTGCTTTGATGGCACACATTAGCAAGATCTACACACTTTGAATATTTTTACATTAGTTTTTTTTTAAGTCGGGCCCAGAGGATCTTGATTCATTAAAAAGGAGAAGAGAGTTGTCAGATTAATATATGGAAAACCAGGCTAAAACCATCACAGCAGCCCAACCAGGGTAGCAATGACTGCCCTGCCTGCCCACACGAAGACACACACACCACTGAGAAGAAAAGCATTGCCAAGGTTGTCACCGAGCGTCATCGTCATCACTCCTCCATGAGCCAGCGACTCCGACTTCACCATCAACTTCATCAACGAAGTTTTTGTCACAGCAACCCATGCCAGCCTATCCAAACAGATGACCACCCGCATCGGTGTCCAAACAGCTCCGACTTGAGTGACGAACCTAGCAGGAGAAAGCAGGATGAGCCTGTGCCGAGCCAAACGCCGCAATCGAACCGCAACCCGTGTCATCGACACCGCTAAGTCACCTTCTATGCAGCTTCGACTTCACAAGGACATGGCAAGGCAAGGAGACCCCTCGAATATGCTGGGAAACATCGACTACCAAACCCCAGCCGCAACCCTGATCCGCGCGAAGCCGCCATCATTGCCAAATAGGAGATCACGCCAATAGACACTAGGCCACCGCCCTAGCATCCCCGCAGTAAACAATGTTAGAACTCGCAAGAAAACTCCTAGGCGATGCGTTCAAGAAGGATCGTGAACGCAGGAGCATCGTCATTGCCTGTTCCATGTAGGAACAAGGGTTGCCTCGGAGTCTGAGAGAGGAGGGCATGTGCTCTCGAAATACGATGACTCCAAGGAGGTGAACGGCGCCCGCAAGCGGCACCATCGTTGGCTCTGTTCAGCCCAGAGCAAGGCTTTCCCACCGAGTAGCCAAGGAATCCTCCTCTCAACTGGTCAATGCTGCTCGAACCTCTGCCCACCATACCACCAGAACCAGGATCCATCGGCCAGAGCCACGCCGCCGCCATCACCTGCACTACGTAGAGCCGGCTAGACGAGCAACTCGACACCATCGCAGGACCAGATCGGACCACACGAAGCCAGATCTAGTACTTATGCATGAACAGCAGTAGCCACCAGACATCCCTGGAGCCATCGACGCCGCACGGTGGCCTGCTGTTGCCCCAAGCCTCGGCCACAATGCTGCCCACACAGGCACCATGGCCAAGACCCTGGGTCGCCGCCCCGGCGTCCGAGTGCCTCCATTGGCCCAACGCATAGCACCAAGTCAGGAGATGGGGGTTGTCATCACGCTACATCTTCTTGTGCAGATCTGTCGGGCCGAGGTTCGCATCCCGCAACAGCGTGATAACCCACAAGTATAGGGGATCACAACAGTTTTCGAGGATAGAGTATTCAACCCAATTTATTAATTCGACACAAGGGGAGCCAAAGAATATTTGTAAGTATTAGCAGTTGAGTTGTCAGTTCAACCACACTTGGAGACTAAATATCTGCAATGGAGTGATCAGTAGCAAAGTAATATGGTAGTTTGGTAATAGTGGTAATGATAGCAACAGTAACGGTAATAGTAGTAGCAGTGATTTTGTAGCGATTGTGACAGCGGTAGCAGCAGTACTAACTTAGCAAAAGCAATATGTAAAAAGCTCGTAGGCGTTGGATCGGTGATGATAATTATGTTGGATGACATTCATCGTGTAACAGTTATAGTGGCCACCTCCAGCTCTTTAACCCATAATAATTTCACCTATTAAAAATAGAAAATTATGGAAATGAGTTCAAACGCAATGCCATTTTTCTTTCACGTTTTCTTTTAAAAAAATTATATTTGTGATGCAATTGACATAGAGGACATTTGTCTCAGAATTTTTTTACGACTCATATTCAGAGGAGGAGAAAAAGGATGATGAGTTTGAGATGTCCACAGCGACGACTGTTGAAGAGGATGGGTGGAATGTAAGAAGTGGTGTTGAAATTGAATCTGAAATGGGAGGGTTTTTGAAGTGTCACTTCATTTGGAACATATGTTGTGTTCGAATGTGAATACAGAAATTTGTAATATTGTTAAAATATTTGCATGATAAACATCAAGGTTTGAATTAATATATTACAATATATATAATTGACGAAGTGATTTGTCTTTGTAAAAAAGTTTGGAATAAATAAGGAAGGAAAACTTATTGGTATTGGTTAGTTCAAAATTTATAATTATTATAAATTAGCGCGCGCGCACACACACACGAGAGTTTTGGATATTTATGTGGCTCTCAACATTTATTCAACATGATTATTTTTCATTTAACTCATCATGGACTTATTCGTACTATTAATGCTTGTGACAAGGAATAATTGATGCGGAATTTCACTCGAGGAAGTAATACTAATCCTGGATTTATAAAACATTCATGAATTTGGAAAAGGTTTGTGGCTTGAAAAAGTTCATGAATTTGAAAAAAATGATGAAAGAAAGAACAAAAAGAAAACGAAAAGGAAAAAGCCCAAGCCTGGAAAAACAGAAAAAGAAACCAGACCAAGCTCACCAGTGGGAAGGTTCCCAAAACCAGTAATGGGAAAGCCGAACTATGGGCAGGCCTGCTCCCTAGATTTTGGGTGAGAAGGACAGGGCAACCGACGTTCTGGCAGCGAGGGAGGAATAGGATGGAGGTGGCTGCCCATCGCTGAAGCTGGAGACGAGCGAGCACTTGACACGGGCAGGCGGCATTGACCCGTCTTGGGGCGACTGCGTGGTATTTTTTTTAGAGTCTTCATGTTGTTGGACACGAACACTCCCCCGGGCCCATATCCCGGAGAGCTCCTGTATGACGTCCGTAGGAGTAACAAGGTAGTTTTCGCTGAAATGCGGTGCAAAGGGGCCGGCCCACTTTGACAGTTACCCAATTTCAATTTTTTCTTTATTATTTTAGTCATTTTTTCACACGAAAACCGGTTTTAGAAGCTACATATTTTAACAAATAATAAAATAGAAAATATATTTTAAAAAATTATGCACAAATTTTAAATTCTAAACAGTTTTTTACATTGGCCAATTTGTAAAAGTTGTGGCAATTTTTGAAAACATGAATAGAAAATTACAACAATGTGAAATGTTTTCCAAATTGTGAAACAAATTTGAATTCTGTCAAAAGGTTAGAATTCTTAACAAATTTTGAAAAATTTAAACATTTGAAAAGTATGAACATTTTTGAGAATGTTAAAACAAAACTCTGAATTTTTTTGAATTTCAGTTTTTGAATTGTGCACGAAATTTGAAGACCATGAAAAAATTTGAAACATGAACAGAAAAATAAAATGACCTCTTTTAGAAAATTTGAACAAAATTTGGTAAAGGTGAACATTTTTTAAAAATTTGAACAAACTTTAACTTTTTAGCATTTTCCGAAAATATAAACAAAAAATGAAATTCTGAATTTTGTTGAAAATTTTAAATTTTTGAAGAGAAAAAATAAAAAATACAGAAAAATAAGCAGGAAAAAAGAAAGGAAAAACATGAAGCAAACCAGGAAAACCGGTAAAAATAAAACAGAAAGAAAACCGGGTGCTCGCTCGAAGTGGGCCGTCCTGTGTCGCCTCGCTTCGCTTTAGTGAAGCTGTGACAATCGGACTCCTACATTACCTATCGTATCGAGCTCCTAATCGACGCTTCAGGGGCCAGTTCGCACACTGGCGCACATGTAGCTGCTCGGTTGAGCCGGTCCTACAAACCAGCCAATTCCTGGCTTCTCGCTTTGTTCGCTCGCATAGCGCATGCCGCGTCGTTCACTTGCACAACGCTTGGTTCTATCTGTGCATGGTTGACCGATCATCCATTGACTATTTGAGCATTTACTTTTTCAAGAAAATAATATATCATTTTTTCATATTTAAATAAATTTACTAATTTAAAAAAAGTCACGAGCTTAAAAAAAGTTCGTGGATTTGAAAAATGTTCAAATATAAAAGTTCAAGAAATCTAAAAAAATTAAGGATTTGAAGAGTTTATGGTCTGAAAAAAGTTCACGGAAAAACTCGTGGATTTAAAAAAATTATGGTTTGAAATAGTCAGTGATTTAAAAACGTTCACGGATTTGAAAAAGTTCATGAATTTGGAAAAGTTCCAGGATTTTGAAAAGGTTCATGGATTTGAAAGAAAAACTATGAGTTACGAAAAAGGTTCACTTAGTTTTATAAAATAGAAAAAGTGTATGAAGTTAGAAAAAAGCCCGCGGATTTATAAACCGTTCACGAAATTGAAAAGGTCTATGGCTTGAAAAAGTCCATGAATTTACCACATGTCACATGTGATAAGCAACCCAAAAATATTCATAAAAAAGTTCATGAAAGGAAAAAAAGAAAAATGAAAGAAAGAAAATATAAAAGTAAAAGTAAAAGCTAAGAACAAAATAAACCAAGCCTGAAAAAAAAACCAAAAACGAAAGTTGTCCAAGAAAACCGGTGGGAACCTTCTAGAAGGTTCCCAAAACCGGTGATGGGAGAGGCGAACTATGGGCGGGCCTGCTTAATACGCAGCAAAAGCAACATGGGCGTTGCGTACTATAGCATTTGTCCATCTGTCATCTCATGCTTTCCCTAAAAATAGTTTTCATGTCATGCACAGTGGCCACCTCCAGCTCTTTAACCCTTAGTAATTCCACCTATTAATGAAACTAGAAAAATTATGGAAATGAGTAGTTCAAACGCAATGCCATTTTTCTTTCACGTTTTCTTTTTAAATTTTTTTATTTGTGATGCAGTTGACATAAAGGAGATTTGTCTCAGAATTTTTTTACGACTCATATGCGGAGGAGGAGAAAAAGGATGATGAGTTTGAGTTGCCCACAACGACGATCGTTGAAGAGCATGGGTGGAATGTAAGAAGTGGTGTTGAATTTGAATCTGAAATGGGAGAGATGTTTGAAGTGGCACTTCATTTGGAACATATGTTGTGCTCGAATTTGAATCTAGAAATTTGTAATATTGTTGAAATATTTGCAAGATAAACATCAAGGTTTGAATTAATATATTACAGTATAAAAATAATAATTGACGAAGTGGTTTGTGTTTGCAAAAAAAGTTTGGAAGAAATAACGAAGGAAAATTTATTGGTATTGGTTAGTTCAAAATTTATAATTATTATAAATTAGCGCGCGCGCACACAGACAAACACACACACACACACACACACACACACACACACACACACACACACACACACACACACACACACACACACACAAGTGTTGGATATTTATGTGGCTTTCAACATTTAATCAACATGATTATTATTTATTTAACTCATCATGGAATTACTCGTACTATAAATGCTTGTGACGAAGAATAATTGATGTGGAATTTCACTCGAGGAATTAATACTCATCATGGATTTATAAAACATTCACAAATTTGAAAAAGGTTTGTGGCTTGAAAAGTTCATGAATTTGATAAAAAAAATGATAAAAGAAAGAAAAAAACAATAAGAAAAACAAAAAGGAGAAGAAAAAAATCAAGCCCGAAAAAACAGAAAAATAAGCCAGCCCAAGCTAACCAGTGGGAACTTTCTAGAAGGTTCCTAAAACCAGTGATGGGAGAGACGAACTATGGGTGGGCCTGCTTAGAACGTATCGAAAGCAACGTGGGCACTGCATATGAAAAGAGCGAAATCGGGCGCGGGAAGCGCCAAATTGCATTTTCCCATCTGTCATGTCATGCTTTCCCTCAAAAAAACATTTGTCATGTCACGCACAGTTGCCGCCTCCACCTCGTTACCCCATAGTAATTCCACCTATTAAAGAAACTAGAATAATTATGGAAATGAGTTCAAACACAATGCCCTTTTTCTGTTCACCTTTTCTTTTAATATTTTTTATTTGTGATGCAACTCACACAGGGGTGATTTGTCTAAGAATTTTTTGACAACTCATAGTCGGAGGAGGAGAAAGAACATGATGAGCTTGAGATGGCCACGACAATGATCATTGAAGAAGATGGGTGGAATGTAAGAAGTGGTGTTGAATTTGAATCTGAAATGGGAGGGATGTTAGGAGGTGCACTTCAGTTAATAAAGGATGCTTTTCATTGCGGAAAAAAATTTTATGACACGTGTTGTCAGAAAATTAATATGGGCTGTTAATTATTGGCACAGTGTAAGGGGATGCAGCTCAGATGGTAGAGCGCCTGCTTTACTCTTTGCAAAACCTCAAGAATGTAAACTTTTTCCTTTTATGAATGTGTTAGACTGTACTGCTCTTGTATATCGCATGTGTATACGTATAGCCGCTGGCATACGGTGTAGAGCGTGCGTGTGATCGTGGCGCCCTCCTGCAGTGTTAGTGGCGCACGATCTCTAGTAGTGGAGCACCCATGATCTCCCTGGGCTGCCGTCCTGTAAGTGTATATATGGCACTGCCTAGAGCATAATCAAGTGTGGTGATCAGTTCTCCCTAATCCTCTCAATTTACATGGTATCAGACTCCACCGACCAGCTCAATCCTTTTGCGCCGGTCGCCGATCTTGCTTCCGCCGCCATGGACGACAACCCTATCGTCTCTCCTCGCTCCTCTCAGCACGGCGCCGACGGCGTTCTTCACGCCGCTCTCCTAGCCGATGCACCACCACCACCTCCCGCCGACGCTGCTGCCATTGCTGCGGTTCCTGCCGCCCCGGTGCTTCCCGCTCCAGTGCGCCCTGCGCTTGCGCCCTCCGTCCCGCCCTCCGTCCCGTCCTCCATTTTGCAGACGGTTGATATACGCCGCCATGTTCCCGTCACTCTCGACCTCCTCGCCGGCAACTACACGCGATGGCGCCGCCGCCGACACCATCGTCGGCATGTTCGGCCTCGCGACCACGCCGACTCGCGGCCGCCCACCGTCACGGCGATCCAGTGGGACATGGCGGACCACGTTGTGGTGCATCGGCTCTACACCACCATTTCGCCAGAGCTCCTCGACGCCGTCATGCGGCCGGACGACACGCGCTCACCGTCGGGCGGCCGTCGACGGATCTTCCGTGACAACCAGCTTGCTCGCGCCGTCTACCTCGACGCCGAGTACCACGCCGTCGTTCAGGCGACATAGACGGTCATGGCGTCATCGCACCAAACTCAAGCAGTTCACCGATCAGCCGGGACCTCGGCCAGCCGGTGGCCGAGCCGCAGCAGTCTTCAACCTCCTCCGCGGCCTGAACCGCGATACCACTCCGCCATCCCACATCACTTCGCAGGTCCCGCTCCCTTCCTTCCTGCAGTGCGCTCCTTCCTCCTGCTTGAAGAGCACCGCGCCGAAAGCAGTCCGCCGCCAGCCAGTCCGTGCACGCTCGTAGCGGGCGCGGCAGTTCCTCGACACCAACCGTGCCCCGCCCAGCAACACCAACCAGGGCGCGGGCGCCAGCGTCGCCGTGGGACGCGAAGCGGCGGCGGCGGGGCTCCTCCGCCATCTCTTCGCTCCCGTCCTCCGACGTACCCGCGCCGGCGCCGGTGCTAACTTCGTGGATCGGCTGGTTCAGCTCGGCCGATGGTTCGGCGCGCCGCGCTGGCTGGCGTGCGTTTCGCCCACGCCGCACACCGCACCAAAGAGCCATGTTCGCGGCTCGTCCGCCACCGCCCCGTCGACGGCTACGGACTCCTCCTCCCGGTACGCTGCCGCCCTCCCGGCTTCGGCAGCCCCGAGCGAAGCTCGTCCGTGCCTCCTCACCAGGTTCGACATGGCCTCGCTGCAGCCGCCCTTCACAGCGCCTCGGCCGCCCTTCGTCTCTCGGGAGTGCACCGGAGTGGTACCTCGACTCGCGCGGCGCCCCACATGACCTCCTCGCCCGGTAACCTTCTCTCTGCCGCCCCTCTTCTCTCGATGCATGCATCATCGTCGGCGGCGGCGGCGCCGCCCATCACCCATGTTGGCACGGCTCGTTGATCACCGGCACATCCCCTATTCCTCTTCGCAATATTCTCGTTTCTCCTTCTCTTGTCAAAAATCTACTTTCAGTTCGCCAGCTTTCCCGTGATTATAACCAGGGTGGTGATTCTCCGATGTGATTCCGACGGCGACCTCTACCCCGTTGTGCGGCCCACCCTTCTGTCATGCCTGTCGCTTGGGCAAGCACACTAGACTTCCGTTTCAGTCATCTAGCACCACTAGCTTTTTTTCTTTCCAGCTTTTACATCTTGATGTATGGACATCTCCCGTTGTAAGCATCTCAGGCTATCAATTTTACTTAGTTGTGCTCGATGATTTCAGTCACTACGTCTGGACGTTCCCTCTGAAACATAAGTCTGAAACTCTCTCTGTCCTCACTGATTTCTTCGCTTATGTTCAGACCCAGTTCCAGCTTCTTGTCCTTGCGCTTCAGACAGACAACGGGCGCGAGTTCGACAGCGCCGCCGTGCGCGCCTTGCTTGCACGCCATGGCACTCATTTCCGCCTCACCTGTCCGTACACAAGCCAGCAGAACGGCAAGGCTGAACGTGTCCTTCGCACGCTCAACGACGGGGTGCGCTCGCTCCTCTGTCATGCGTCGATGCCGCCGCGATTCTGGGCCGAGGCCCTCAACACCTCCACATACCTCATCAATCGCCGGCCGTGCCGTGCCTCGGCGCCTTGCACTCCGCACGAGCTTCTGCTCGGTGTCGCCCCGGACTACTCCCAGCTCCGCGTCTTTGGATGCTTGTGCTATCCGAATATCACTGCTACTACTCGCCACAAGCTTGAGCCTCGGTCTATTGCCTGCGTCTTCCTCGGATATCCTTCTGATCACCGGGGTTTTCGCTGCTTTGATCCGGTCTCGCGCCGCGTCCTGACATCCCGCCATGTCCTCTTTCATGAAACTGTCTTTCCCTTCTCAACACCACCGGCTGCTCCTTCGCCCACGCAGCCTGCATCGCCCGCTTCGCCACCTGTCCTGCAGGTCCCGCTCGTGATCAGGAGCCGTGGTGTGCCCGCGCTTTTGCCTGGTTCTAGCTCAGGCGTTGGATCCTCATCGGGCGCCTCGGCGTCGCCTGCGCCAAGCGCGCCCTCGACACATTCAAGCTCCACCATCGGATCTCCCACGACCGGCTCGTCTTCACCGCCTGCTGCCCCGCGCAGCCCCGGTCCCGCCGCGGGCTCTTCAACGGACGGCTCGGCCACGTCTTCGTCAAGCTCTTCTGCGTCCACTGGACGCACGGGCGTCTCCACCAACAGCGTCGCACCACCGGCGCCGCGCGCACCACCCGTCGCGCCACCGGCGCCCATGGTCACGCGGGCTCAACGCGGCATCTTCCGCCCCAACCCGCGCTACTACGACGCGGCCGCTGCCTCGACATCTCCTTCCTCGACGTCCTCGTCGGTCTCGCCGGTTCCCAGCTCCGTCCGCGCTGCCGTCCGCGACCCGCATTGGCTTGCCGCCATGCAAGATGAGTACGACGCTCTCGTCCGCAACCGTACGTGGGAGCTGGTGCCGCGCCCCCCCGGTGCTAACTTGATCACTGGGAAATGGATCTTCAAGCACAAAACCGACGCCAGCGGCGCGCTTGCCCGCTATAAAGCACGCTGGGTCGTGTGTGGTTTCCGCCAACGCGCCGGCATCGACTACGGCGAAACGTTCTCCCCCGTCGTCAAGCCGGCGTCGATCCGTACGGTGCTCACCCTGGCCGCGTCGCGCGGCTGGCCCGTGCACCAACTCGACGTGTCCAACGCGTTTCTTCACGGCACCTTGGAGGAGGAAGTTTACTGCCTGCAGCCTGCCGGCTTTGTCGACCCGGCCAAGCCAGAACACGTCTGCCGCCTCTCCAAGTCCCTGTACGGGCTGAAGCAGGCGCCCCGTGCCTGGTTCCTCCACTTCGCCAGCTTCGTTCGCTCGATCGGCTTCACAGCCACGCGCTCGGACTCTTCGCTCTTCACTTTTCGGCACGGCGACGACACGGCGTTCCTCCTCCTCTACGTCGACGACATCGTGCTCACCGCGTCCTCGCACGCCGTGCTCCACCGAGTCATTGCGCGCCTCGCTGGCGAGTTTGCGATGAAGGACCTGGGCTCCCTCCACTTCTTCCTCGGGATCCGTGTCACGCGCACCTCGGCTGGGTTCTTCCTGTCCCAGCACCAGTACGCTGAAGAACTCCTGGATCGTGCCGGCATGGACACCTGCCGTCCCTCGCCGACGCCCATTGACACGAAGAGCAAGCTTCCCTCGGCTGACGGGCCGTGCGTCACCGACCCGTCCGCGTACCGGAGCATCGCCGGCGCTCTCCAGTACCTCACCATCACGCGGCCCGAGATCGCCTACGCCGTGCAGCAGATATGCCTCCACATGCATGACCCGCGCGAGTGCCATCTCGCGCTCGTCAAGCGCGTGCTCCGGTACGTGCGCGGCTCGTGTGCCCTCGGCCTTCATCTCCGCGCGTCGAGCACTCTGGATCTCCGTGCGTTCACCGACGCGGACTGGGCCGGCTGCCCCGACACGCGCCGCTCCACGTCCGGCTTCTGTGTTTACCTTGGCGATGCACTCATCTCCTGGTCCTCCAAGCGCCAAGCAACCGTCTCGCGATCCAGCGCCGAGGCCGAATACCGCGGCGTCGCCAACGCCGTTGCTGAGTGCATTTGGCTTCGCCAGCTCCTCGGCGAGCTCTTCGCTCCGGTGACCAAGGCGACACTGGTGTATCTGCGACAACGTGTTCGCCGTCTACTTGTCGGCCAACCCCGTGCATCATCGACGGACCAAGCACGTGGAGCTCGACATCCTCTTCGTCCGCGAGCGCGTCGCCCTCGGCCAGTTTCGTGTTCTTCACGTCCCCACGCGTCAACAACTCGCCGACATCATGACCAAAGGCCTGCCGTCGGACGTTTTCTCGGAGTTCCGATCCAGTCTTTGCGTCGCTGGCATTTACGCCACGATCGGGGGTGTTAGACTGTACTGCTCTTGTATATCGCATGTGTATACGTATAGCCGCTGGCATACGGTGTAGAGCGTGCGTGTGATCGTCGCGCCCTCCTGCAGTGTTAGTGGCGCACGATCTCTAGTAGTGGAGCACCCATGATCTCCCTGGGCTGCCGTCCTGTAAGTGTATATATGGCACTGCCTAGAGCATAATCAAGTGTGGTGATCAGTTCTCCCTAATCCTCTCAGTTTACAGAATGTCTGCATTTTCAAGAAAAAACACCATGGAAGAAAAACTCTACGGACTGTATTTTTCAATCTTTTTTCTATGAAAGGTCTGCATTTTCAGGACAAAACACGGGGGAAGAAAAACCTGTTGGACTATATTCTTAAAATGTAAATTAGCGCCTGGATGAAAGTAAGCCACTTGGAATCAGCAGCCGAGCATTTGTATGACTGGGAAGGCATGGATTCCAGATACCACATCATCAACTGCTGCGGGAAATCTCATTCCCTTTTTTATTTCATTCATATAGTTTAATCACCGATGATGATCAACGGTGACATACATACGGGCTCGATAACAGATATTTGCTTTCAACTAGAAGCCTAACAGAATCATCAAATTCTCACAACCGTATCCTGTGAAACTTTCAAATTCTGCAAGAAAACCGTACAAACACAAATACATGATGTAGAACAACAGCGCAATCTTTCCTACAAAATTGTTACATGGTGCATCTTCCAACTGCTCCTGAAACTATTTACATCTAGTCGAGTTGCTCTAGTTGCACCTTCCAACCACAAAAGGAGCAACTGACAGGAGGCACTTTTTGAAGTTGCGAATCTCCTCCGCTGTCAGTTGCTCTAGTTGCAGACTCGTGCTGCAACCACAAAAATCAAAGAATCAATAAAAATGATTGGAATCCAGATCAGCTGTGACTCGGATCTCACTGAAGCACGGCGCGAAGTACCTGCAACGGTAGAATAAGACAGTGCCCTGGAACAACAGGCTCAAACTAAGGTAGCATCAGGTAAGTACACATTTCTTATACATACGGTTAACATTTTCTAAATACACACTGAACATTTCTTAAACACACACTGAACATTTCTTTATATATATGGTGAACACTTCTTAAATACATGTTGAACATTTATGAAACACAAAGTGAACATTTTTTAAATATAAGGTGAATATTTGTTTAGACATAAAGTGAAGTTTCTAAAAACATATGTTTTTTTTCTGAAGTCTTTTTTATACATTAAATTTATTTTCATAGTATATTTTGTATAATATATTTTCCGAATATTTTTTGAGGGGTGAATATTTTTTATTTAGTTAATATATATTTTTGCACAAAAATTAGAACAACGTAAATGGGCCACAACACTTCCAATCCATTTAGGTCGACGTGGGAGTGTCCTGTTTCCTCATCTATCTGACGCCGAACAACTACCTTTCGTCAGGGAGCTCCTAATCGGCGCTTGGAGCGCCGGTTGAGGCCACTGGCGCTCGCAGCAGATGCGTAGCGGCCAGCCCAACACCAGCTCAAAAAGAAATACGTGAGAAAAAGAGTGAGCACTTTTTAAATATAAGGTGAATATTTGTTTAGAGATAAAGTGAAGTTTTCAAAAACATATGTTTTTTTCTGAAGTGTTTTTTATACATTAAATTTATTTTCACAGTATATTTCCTATAAATATATTTTTCAAATATTTTTTTTGAGGGGTGAATATTTTTTATTTAGTTAATATATATTTTTGCACAAAAATTAGAACAGCGTAAATGGGCCACAACACTTCCAATCCATTTAGGTCGACGTGGGAGTGTCCTGTTTCCTCATCTATCTGAAGCCAAACCACTACCATTTGTCAGGGAGCTCCTAATCGGCGCTTGGAGCGCCGGTTGAGGCTACTAGCGCTCGCAGCAAATGCGTAGCGGGCCAGCCCAACACCAGCTCAAAAAGAAATACGTGAGAAAAACAGTGAGCATTTTTTGTATATAAGGTGAATATTTGTTTTGACATAAAGTGAAGTTTTGAAAAACATATGTTTTTTTCAGAAGTCTTTTTATACATTAAATTTATTTTCACAGTATATTTTGTATAAATATATTTTCCGGATATTTTTTTTGAGGGGTGAATATTTTTTATTTAGTTAATATATATTTTTGCACAAAAATTAGAACAACGCAAATGGGCCACAACACTTCCAATCCATTTAGGTCGACGTGGGAGTGTCCTGTTTCCTCATCTATCTGACGCCAAACAACTACCATTTGTCAGGGAGCTCCTAATCGACGCTTGGAGCGCCGGTTGAGGCTACTGGCGCTCGCAGCAGATGCATAGCGGGCCGTCCCAACACCAGTTCAAAAAGACTACAAACTAAACGCATTAACCACTTGACCACACTCCCTCTATTGCGTACTGGCAGGAAACAAAGCTAGTTAACGTTGCTTTTCATGGGACGTTAACTTAAATTTGAAAGTTACTTGAGAAGTTCATCAATATTGAAAACAAGTTCATCACGATTTTTAAAAAATTTCATCAATTTTAAAGAAACGTTCACACAAAATGAAGAAGTTTCTTGATTAAAAAAAGTTCAGTAATTTTGAAAAAAAGTTCACCAATTTTCAAAAAAAATGATCATCGATTTTGAAAAAGTTAACCGATTTTGAAAAAAGTTCACAAATTTGAAAAAAGGTTCATCGCTTTTGGAAATAAGTTCATCAAATTTGGAAAAGTTCATCAAATTTGAAAAAAGTTCATCAGTTTGGAAAATTGGTCCATGGATTTTTGATAAAAAGTTCATTGAATTTGAAAAAATTCGTCAATTTTGAAAATTTGTTCATGTATTTTATAAAAACTTCAGAAATTTTGAAAAAAGTTCATCAAATTTGAAAAGAAAATAATTAAATTTTTAAAAAATTCATCAATTTTGAAAAAAGATGCTCACGAATTTGAACAAAAGTTCATGGATTTTGGAAGAGAAGGTTCATCGATGTGGAAGAAAAGTTGATAGATTTTGAAGAAAAAGAAAAAGGATACAAAAACCGAACAAAACAGAGCACACACGGTGGGGCTGGTGGTTTGGTTAGCGCAGCGAACGAACATACAGGAGGTCTCAGGATCAAATAGCATCGGCCGCACCTGCATTCTTTTTTCTCCTTACAGAAAAGAAAGGGGAAATGGGCCGAGCCCAAGTAGCCGCGCTCTACAGGCGCCCGTTCGCAAATGGGCGCATAAGCGCCAAATACGATCGACCCATTTGTCATGCACAGTCCGCACCGCTACTCAGGTTGTCTCAAAAAAAAAAAAAAAACTCTTGACCCAGAAGCGGCGAGTCACCATGCCACGGCCCCGAAGCGCCGGCGAGAGCGTTGATAGACTTCCAACACCTCCTCATAGAAAACCAAAAACACCGAGTAGTCATCTTATCTACACCACATACAAAATTAGTGCAAAGCTAGAACTTCAAATTAATTGGAGCGGAATAGTTCCCATCACATCTTAAACAAGAAGTAAACCCAACGTAAATTCTAACACAAAATGTTCCCCATTTTACGATTATATAATACCAGAATTCGACACACCAAGTCCCCGCGCCCGCATTATTACACACTAAAAACAAATAAATAAGTAGTCTACTATAATTCTAGCAATATATATAAACAGATCGACTCTCCCCGCCTCATGCAGAAAACCCATCCAGCCAAACCATATACGCGGCAGAAGGCCACGGCCTACAGGCCGCTGCTCGACGCCTCCATCATGCCGGTGCGGATCTGGTCGCCGATGTCCTTGACGTGGCCCGGGCCATGGGGGATGAACACCGTGGTGGTCTTCGAGTTGTCCCCGAGCTCCTTGATGGTGTCGAAGTACTGGGTGACCATGATCAGGTCCATCACCTCCTTGGCGCTCGTGCCCGACACCGAGTGCGAGAAGTTGAGGATGTTCTCCCGCAGGCCATCCGTGATGGCCTGCCTCTGCTTGGCGATGCCGACACCCGACAGGTACTTGGCCTCGGCCTCCCCTTCCGCCTTCTTCACCAGATGGATCTTCTCCGCTTCTCCTTTGTAGACGCTCGCAAGCTGGAGCCGTTGGGCTGTGACAGGGGTTGACAGGCTAAAGTGAGCACACATGCATATAAACAGAACTGCTTACTTAGAGCCTAAACAAGTGTACTCTATTAGAGAACAACCATATGAAGCATGAGAAGAGAAGACAGCAATTTAAGAGTTGGGTAAGAACGGAGATAAGTTTTCAAGACAATCCAACACGTAATAAACATTTCCTAGGCTGTACAACCTGAAAACAGGACTCCGGATACACATACACTACTGCTCAAAACAGCATTATACCTGCATTTATGTCGTTCATTGCTCTGCGGACAGCAGCATCAGGGATGATGTCAACCATGAGAATGTGCTCAATGCTGTAACCATAATCTGACATCACCTGGACAAACAGAGGTAGGATTCATCAAGTTAACAAGTTTCCATGCAAGACAGAAAAAAGCAGTACTCAGCAGACCAATCCAAGAAGAAGATGATGACATAACATAGGATCACTTTCTCAAGAGATGGTGTAATAAGAAGAAACAACAAAGCGTTGTGGATACTGCAGAGGGAAACGGTTCTTTTAGGGGACAAATAGGCATTACCCACCAGCAAAATAAAAATAAGGGTAAGCAACAGATAGCATTGTACAAATCAGACAAGAATATGGTTTTCTCAGAAATTAAAACCAATCATCCAAGGAAGAAACAAATATGGTGCTTATAATTTGATAACTATGTACTACTTGCCTGAGCAGTGACATAAGTTTAACTGAACTATTTTAGTGGTAAGTCAACCATAAATCCAATTTTCACAAAAGATGTAGTAACATCTGTGGGCATCAGAATAGCATTTTTGACCAAAATCCATTGTAATGGTACACATTGGGGCAAAGAAAACTGAATAAAATAAATTATTGACCAATCCAGCGGAATGATTTAAATACGTATAACAATGTGTCATGGCAGTATGTAATATATGTAACAAAAAAATAGGTTAATGGAGTTACCTTTTCAAGCTCCTCAAGTACAGCCTTTGCGACATCATTCTTTTGCTCAAAAAGACTGTCCAGCTCCATTCTTGGAACTATGGCTCGAACCACTATTTTCCAGAAAAAGAACACCAGCTTAGGCTTTGAAGAAACAGTATAAAAGACACAGCAAGTATTAGTAATATTTACCATCAAAGACATAGGACTGAATTTGCTGTTGGGGGTTCTGCAACTCGTAGAATGCATCATCTGCATTCTCCTTAACAACCCGGTATTGAATTGTACAGATCAGCTGAACAAACACATTATCCTGCAGGGGAAAAAGAGATCATCGGTTGTTTCAGCAAGTATAGAAACAAGCAAAGCCATTTATGTTATGACAATGGCCCTTCAATGACACATATTTCCCTTTGATTTTAACTACTATAGCCTATCCATCATATGGTCAGAAACTCAGAATGTGTGAACGACTGGGTTATTATGGCCAAATTTCCTAACATCTACCATCAGAAGAAAAAAATAGATAAAAAGGAAGGTTTGCTCCAGCTGTAAACCCAATTGAATTGCAGATAACCCAACGTTGTGCAAGCAATGTTCTCACACTGTCACATAATTTCTCGGCCAATATTAACATCATCCCAAGACGTAACACTACTATATTTTTTCACATTCAGAGATATTTTTTCACACAACAATGATTTGAACTACCAAGCACCTCCCAAAGGACAATCCAGAACTGGTCAGGAACCGCAAAACAAATTTCCCCACTAGCTTACATGGGGATTGCAACAACCCGCAAACACATATGCATTATTATGTGGCTACTAAAGTAGTAGAAACTAGTAACATGACATTATTGATAGGGTCGCTCTACCGGACCAGACACAGGGGCAGGGACGGGCCCCGGGCGCAGAGAGTTCTTAATTTGGCGATTTTTGCAGGCTTGGCCAGGGGTGTTTCAACTCATGGCAACAACCTTCCCAAGGCTGCAGAGAGTTGGGCAACCATCCCAGCAGGAGCAACTGCATCTGCTTCTCTTATAGTAGCTAGTCAGTACTAATCGCGAATCTAGCGCCGGCGAGTGACAACGGCGATCGATCGATCGATCTAGGGTAGGCCGCCATCCATCAATCCGGGGGGAACAGAGCAATCGTGACGTGGCAGTAAGGAAGCCAAGGGCGGAGAAGAATACCTTGGTCTTGGTCTCGACCTTGACGTCGAGCGACTGGACGCGGGTGGAGAGGGTGCCGGCGACGAGCTCGCCGGCGAAGGGGTTGAAGAAGTGGAGGCCCGGCTCGGCGAGGCGGAGGAAGCGGCCCCACTTCTCGACCACCGCCACGTTCGCCTGCTCCACGCACCCGCAGAAGAGGAAGAAGGCGCTCACCATCTCCGCCGCTTCCCTGCTGCTCTCGCCGGCCGGCCGGATCGGTCCGCCGGATCGGTCGATGGATTCCGGCGACGGATTCGGCGTGCGGCGCGGGGGATTTCCGTTCCGATTGCGGTGCGCGGCGCTTACTTTTCTCCCCTTCCGACCCGCTTTCCCCTTTTCTGATTTGTTTTATGTGCGGGTGCGGCACGGAAGGAAGCCCCGTGGGCGTACGCGGGAGGCGTCCTGTCCACGTGGCGCTGGGGAGAAAAGTGTGCTGGGACTACTTCCGGAAAGTGAAGATATTTCGGGATGCTACTCGATGAAATATCTGGTGGAAACTCCGTATATAGAAATTAAACCACGGTGAAAAAAGTATAGGAAACTCTCTTTTATTCGAGAGAAATTTTCAATCTATTCATCAATCATGGTAGATAAAAATTACAACCAGGTCCATGGATCACCTAGCGGCGGCTACAAGCACTGGAGCAAGCCGAAAGTGCGCCGCCGTCATGGAGCCTCCCTCATTGAAGCTGGGCAAACCTTGTTTAGTAGACAGTCGAAAAATCGTCGTGCTAAGGCTCCAAAGACCAGCACAGCAAAGCAGCAACCATCATCGATGAAGAGAGTTGTAGATCGGAAATATCAAACCTGTAACCACACGAACGAAGGCGAACTGAATCCAAATAGATCCACCGAAGACCAGCACCGACCGAATCTCGTGAGATCCGACGGAGACACACCTCCACACATCCTCCGATGACACCCTTCGCACCATCGGGACATGGATAGTACGTCGGAGACATTATTTCTACCAAGGGACTTCGCCGGAGACATTATTCCTACCGAGAGACATCGTCACGACCATACAACCCTAACCAAGACGATTAACCTAACAAAAACGAGAAACGGGATCCCTCCCACCGGCGGGGGGCTGGGATCCTCCGCACCTCCACGACCCAAAGGCCATCGGAGGAGGGGCAGATCAGCGGCGGCACCAGCGAGAGGAGGAAGAAGACTTTTCTTGGGAAAGAGGTCTGCTAGTATAGGAAACTCACTGTAAAAAAACACTTGAATGAAATATATGCTAGCATGATGACGCTCTATGAATATGCAGAGTATTGGGATCGTGCGTTGCAATGAAAAAAAAATCATAATCATCAATGGCCATAATCACATTTTGCTGCATCATCGAGATACACAATCACTCTCAATTTCGTAAAATCATAAAAAGATTAAAATCATGAATATTTTTTTAAGCTTGTGCACACATTTGAAATCGTGAACATTTTCCAAATTCATAAACACTTTTACAAAAATTTCAAACATTTTCTAAAATCAAGAACATTTTCTAAAATAAATAACATTTTTAAATTTAATGAACATTCAATACTATTTGCAAACACTTTTTTAAAATTCTGAACATTTTCTTAAACAATTTTCTTGAATCGACGAACACTTTTTTGGAAAATGGTGGAAGAATTTTTGAAATTCAAGATAATTTTTATGATTTAACGATTGTTTCAAATGCATGATCATTTTCTGAATCAGCAAACATTTTATGAATGAATAAACAATTTTGTAAGTCACCAACAATTTTTGAATTGTTAGGATATTTTTCCATTCATGAACAATTTTTGAATTGACATTTTTTTCAATTTCATTAACATTTTAATACACAAACTTTTTAATAAATCATGAATATTTTTGATTTCTCAAACATTTGTTTTCAAAATTTCAAACATTGTTTGAATAAGCAAACATTCTTCTACGAAATCATGAACATTTTTTAAATCCACAAACATTTTATGATTTATTAAATATTTTATTTGGAAATTCTCATTTTTTTTAATTGTTCGAAATTTTATAAAGTCTCAAATTATTTAAAATATAAAGAAACGAAAATTGGAAATAAAAATAAAAAATAAAAAAGTAATTTGGGAAACAGGCCGCCAGTACATGGGCAGGCCCAAACAGGCGCGCTACATCTTTTCTCAGCGTGCAGAGTACAAGTATAAGAGAGGTCCTACAACATGGGCCGGCCCAGGTGAGGGATTCCCTTGTGTGAAACGGTTTTTTTATCACTTAGTGACTTTGGTGGGTAATATTTGTAACTTTGAAAGCAATTTTCATGACGTACTGTCAGAAGCAATAGTCTATTTATTATTATTATATATATATAGGTATAAATACAGATTGATATATATATATATATATATATATATATATATATATATATATATATATATATATATATATATATATATATATACATATTTTCTCTGTATATTGCATGGCATGTAAAACTTTTCGACATGTCAATATTATATAGCTTAGAGGGGAAAGCAAATGACGATGGAACAATCTTCCTTTGTTTTCGAGGGAATGGAACGGTCTTCTATATTAATGATTGTTTTTCGGGTGGTCTTCTTTATTAATGATGAAATGCTATACCTGATTGAGTGTGGTGTGCCTTGTATACACGCAACCATTAGAGACAAAAGCAAATGATAGAAATATCTTCCAATAATTCATCTCCGATCCTGGGCTTGGATACTCCGGGTGAATAGTAAATCATGAAAAAAAATAGCAAAAAAAGATAAGGCAGTAAAGGCATCTTCATGATAGACTATTTTGACCTTCTATTTGAGTTGTAGACTATATATAAATATATATATGAGCCTATACCTCATCTAGGGTTTGAGCGAGTTGGATTAGGCTCAGCTCAACTTACACAAAAATTCGAGCAAGCTCAAACCAAGCAAAGCTCGATGTTAAGCTGTAGAAAGTGGCTTGTGCTCAGCTTGTAACGATCTCGAGTTGATCTCGAGCTAGTTTTTCATTCAACCTAAATAAGTTGATATTTATTAAATATGTTAACAAATTTTAAAATTAGATAGGCTACAACACAACATAAAAACCATTATATAATTTAACACATTCTCTCTAACCGAAGACTTGTACTTAATAGAAGAGATCATCGAAGAATTAGTAGCAAGAGAAAAGAAAATGAAGGTGCGTCTGGTCTCGAAATTTTGCCAAAACAACATGATATAAATACATGGTGATCACATAACATAGTGGGGCTTCTCCACAGTTAATTAAGTTTCCATGTTTGGTAGTAGGTAAAATGGAGGAAAATCATACACAACGTGTATGGTAATATATTTTTTGACTATCTATATGGTAATAAATTATGCCATTTATCTTTAATACATATCCAAATTATGTAATATAATTATATGATCTCGGGCTATCGAGCGAGCCAGTGTTGGCTCAAGATCAGCTCATTTCTCAATCGAGCCATATAAAATGTTCATACTCATCTCATTTCTTTTCGAGTCGAGCCAAAATACGAGTCGATCTCGAACGGCTTGCGAGCCTCGAGCTTTGCTTGCAGCCCTATTAGCAAAGCATAAAACTAAAATATGATAGTTGACATTTGCACCTTCGCTTTCTTGTGGGATTAAGGCATCCCTTGTACCGAATGTCACTCTTTCATGTCGATGCACAAATAGTCTCTCTTTCACTCCTTCGCGTCAATGCAACCCTTCCTTTCTATGTCCTTGAATCCACACCATCTTGTAACCGGAGTCGTCATTCTCAATTTTCTCCTGTTTTTGACCAGTGAATCAACAAAGAGAGAGATCCCAAAAAACATGCAGTCTGCCTGATGGTACATGTGCAGTTGAGGATACATAGTCCTCTGTTCCAAAAACGAGCATACCCTGCTCGTAATACTGACCCATTAAAACATACGACGACATGTATGTGGGGGGGCAGTAAAATAGAAAAAAAATCTGAATTTTTTTATAGATGTTTGTGTTAGTGTCACAAGCATACTTGACAATTTTCATGCGAAACAGGGCAGCCGTGTTTCGTCGGTAAAAAATAATTGGTGTGGCATTTTGGGGTAACATTTTGTTCAATTTGTTCTTTTTGACAGGCCAAAATGTTTAATCTTTTTGCTTAATTTTTTTCAGGTAGCATTTGGATGTGTATAACACATAAAAATTTTGTTGGGAATTTTTTGACGTTCAAAAATAGTTTCCCACAGGCGGGAACCGGATTGCATTTCCGGACATGTATGTATATCCATTCTTTTTCTTTTTGCGTCCATGTATGTATATCCATTCAATAAAACCAAAAAGGAGACGGCTCAGCGGCAGCCCGCGCCAAACAGCTGGATGTTACTGAGATATTTACTTTGATCGGTTCATCAATCGAATACGCAAACCACACATAACTGAAGCTCGTACCACTAACTAGCAAGCAAAACAGAATTCTGAGATGAGGCGGCAGACGGCTTTTCTTGCAGTACCTTCGAGAGTTAAATTACAAAGGTGTAAAGCTAAGGCTGAATCATAAAGACTATGGGAACACTATTGACCTCCTTCCTCAAAACAGTTGCCAAATTCAGCCCGTGCCATTTCTCATGACGAAAATCAGAACATTTGGAAATCACAACTATCCTCTCATATAAGGTTTAAGCTTAAAAATTCAGACGATGCATTTCTCACATAAAAAGGGTGTTCACAGAATTACATCATAACTCTGATGACTCATTGTTTTACTCAAAGTGCATCAACATGGTCTACTTATGTAATACTCTGAAGAGGTCCTTGGCTGTAAGCGGGTACATCTCTGAAGTAGGGATCATACAAATGATATCTGTCACCCTTCTCAAAAGCTCATAAAACATGCATGATAATCGATACTGCAGTGGTCAGTTAACTCGTTTATCTACTGTTGAGTCTAACATTCAGTTACAAATCCCTCTCCAAGTGTTTTAACTGTGACATAAATTGTGGAATTCCACTATCCAACAGGCAAACAACTTGAGGCAATAACGTTAAGAAAAAAAAGAGGTAAGAACAGCCATGAGGAGTGCACATACCTTCAGCTTGCTTTTCCACCTTTTAAAAGTTTATCACAAATGCAGCATCCTTGTAAATGGAGAACTCGTGGGTTTCTCATCTTTACTGTACTGAACCACTGAATTTTGGAACAACTGAAGAGATTAAAATTTCAGTTGTGCTGATACAAAAAATGTCAAAAATATATTTACAGACATACCTTGGCAGGACAGACATCAGCTTCCTTCAAACTCAAACGTGCTTCAAGCAGCTTCAATCCAGCGGATATGATTGCGCTCAAGGCAAAGAGCAACCTGTAAGACCGAAGGAGGAACATATTAGAATCAAATATGTGCTGCATAACATTATGTGGAGTTGAGTACTTGAAAAGTGGTTGTGGTTTGCTAATTATAACATGGCAGGGAAAGGCAGAGTTAATTGTCCAAATATCAAGGAAGCAGTGTGGTTTTCTTAAGTACAGTTTGGTAATGTTAGTACAAACTCTACTAATATGCAGAGCTAGACATGCTAAATGATAATTCATCAAACTGATGCCTCAAAATGTAACCAAAGTCAATGAATAGTTGAAGACTACCATGCATATGAAATGGAAGACATCATAAAGAATTGCAAGCACGATCTCGTATCAACTATCTTTGTTCTTATCCGGAAAACAAAAAACTATATCTTTCTTCTCTTCTCTTTTTGCAAATACTTTTAAGACACATGAGGTGAATCATCACAAAAGCATCCAAATTCAACTGGCTTTAACATTCAAAGTAGATTAATTTTAAAGAAGTTAGCTGGCAAGTAATACACCTAGTGAACACTTGCAAGTAAAGGTTGGGGTAATGCTAAGATCTGATAACACCTAGACAGCATGATACACGAGCGTAAATTTGCAGCGGGAGGGGGGGATGATCTCGGTTGTAAGATATAAAGATTCCAAGAACTTTACCTTTCAACACGTACTCCAAATGCACATTGTGGTAGTACGCGTCCATAAAAGCCATCTCCAAATGTCTCTTGTACTTTGTTTTGAGTTGAATAGAGCACTTGAGCTGGTTTAAGAGGTTGAGTCTCATTTAGACTGCATTCTGAGAATCTGCTGTAAATGGTACAATGCATCAAGTGCAATAAGAAAACCTGTGATGCATAGACATTGACAGTCAAAAGTGAGATCAGCCACCAAGAAATTCAGAGTTCTCTCACAATAAGCGAGAACCCACAAATTCAGAGTTCTCCCAGGAGCATTGATTTTGTGAGAACTTCCAAGGCGGTTCAGCACTGTCTGGACCGCAGTTTGAACTTCGAAAGAAATGCTGGGCTCATGCTGAAGAATGTGAAGTTGTGACAAAGCATTTTTTAACATAGAATCACAGTAGTTTGGAATATTTTGCCCCTTCATGTAAACTGATAGGTGATGTCTGCTCCTACCAGTTGACATTCAGCACCTTCATAGTAGATTCATGGGCAGCTACCAGTGATACAAACAATGCGGAAGGTCAAGACAGTGATGCTTTATTATTTGCACATAATTACTCATGCAAAAAGATAAGCCAATACCTTCAAAAGAAAAGGCTCTTGATACCTAAACAACAATGTGGCAAACAAGAGGCTTAAGAGCTTCAACATGTATGGAGTATACCACCGAAGGCATGCATAAGAGACTGTCAATAGATCCTATTGATAAACTGTATCAATAATTAAAATCTTAAATACGGCAACATACATTCCCCCCCTCATTAAGAAATTTAGATTTGTCTTCTTTCTTGCTACAGGAACCATGAACTGGTTAACAGATTCCTTAAGTAGTTACTCCAATGAAGGGGAAACTTGACATGATTCGTGAAAATATAAAACCCACAGTGGAGATGTGTCGGCATTAGTCATGTCATTGCACACCAAAAGAAAATGAATCATTCAAAGGACTAAGGAGGACAGCCGACCACCAATTCCTTTTTAATTGCCTCCCAAGTAGGCACATCAAGTTTCTATTCCTTGTCCCTCGCTCCAATTAATTTCTTATAGTTTTATATTCAGAAAGTGGAAAGTCCATAAGATCTCGCGACCAACTCATGGTTCTGGCACATGGATAGCAAGCTTCCACGCACCCCTGTCCATGGATAGTTCTTTTGTGATACTCCAATCCTTCATATCTCTCTTTACAGACTCCTCCCCCGACCTCTCTTAACATTATCCGCACGCTTTAGCCATCAGCTATGCACTGAAGCTTTTGTAGGCCTGCGTGAATATGCCCAAACCATCTCAGACGATGTTGTACAAGCTTCTCATCAATTGGTGCTACCCCAACTCCATCTTGTATATCATCATTCCGGACCCGATCCTTCCTCGTGTGGCCACACATCAATCTCAACATGCGCATCTCCGCCACACCTAACTGTTGAACATGTCGCCTTTTAGTCGGCCAACACACAGCACCATACAACATTGCGGGTCGAACCGCCGTCCTGTAGAACTTGCCTTTTTTAGCTTTTGTGGCACTCTCTTGTCATAGAGAATGCTAGAAACTTGGCACCACTTCATCCATCTGGCTCTGATTCGATGGTTCACATCTTCATCAATACCCCATCCCTCTACAGCTTTGATCCCCAATATCGAAAGTTGTCCTTCTGAGGTACCACTTGCCCATCAAGGCTAACATCCTCCTCCTCGCGTCTAGTAGTACTGAAACCACACCTCATGTACTCGGTTTTAGTTCTACTAACCATAAAACCTTTTGATTCCAAGGTTTGTCTCCGTAACTCTAACTCCCTATTGACCCTCGTTTGACTATCTTTAACTAGCACCACAGCATTCGCAAAGAGCATACACCATGAGATATCTCCTTGTATATCCCTTGTGACCTCATCCATCACCAAAGCAAAAAGATAAGAGCTCAAAGTTGACCCTTGATGCAGTCCTATCTTATCGGGAAGTCATCAGTGTCGACATCACTTGTTCGAACACTTGTCACAACATTATCGTACATGTCCTTGATGAGGGTAATGTACTTTGCTGGGATTTTATGTTTCTCCAAGGCCCACCACATGGCATTCCGCTGTATCTTATCACAGGCCTTCTCCAAGTCAATGAACACCATATGCAGGTCCTTCTTTTGCTCCCTGTACCTCTCCATAAGTTGTCGTACCAAGAAAATGGCTTCCATGGTCGACCTCCAAGGCATGAAACCAAAATGATTTTTGGTCACGCCTGTCATTCTTCTTAAGTGGTACTCAATGACTCTCCCATAGCTTCATTGCATGGCTCATCCGCTTAATTCCATGGTAATTGGTACAACTCTGAACATCCCCCTCGTTCTTGAAAACTGGTACTGATATACTCCATCTTCATTCTTCTGGCATCTTGTTTGCCCCAAAAATGAGGTTCAAAAGCTTGGTTAGCCATATTATCGCTATGTCCTTGAGGCCTTTCCACACCTAAATGGGGATACAATCAGGGCCCATCGCCTTGCCTCCTTTCATCCTTTTAAAGCCTCCTTGACCTCAGACTCCTGGATTCGCCGCACAAAATGCCTGCTAGTATCATCAAAGGAGTCATCCAGTTGAATGGTACAATTCTCATTCTCCCCATTGAACAGTTTGTCGAAGTACTCCCGCCATATATGCTTAATCTCCTCATCCTTCACCAGCAGTTGGCCTGCTCCTCCTTGATGCATTTGACTTGGACAACATCCCTCGTCTTCCTCTCTCCGATCTTGATCATCTTATAGATGTCCCTTTGGCCTTCCTTCGTGCCTAACCGTCCTCATACGCCCGACCCCTTACTTCAATGACAGCTCACTTTGCAGCCTTCTTCGCCATCTTGTATTTCTCTATGTTGTCTGCACTCCTATCCAGGTATAGGCGTCTGAAACAATCTTTCGTCTCCTTAATAGCCTTCTAGACATCATCATTCCACCACCAGGTATCATTTGCTTCGCTTCTCCTTCCCCTGGACACTCCAAACTCCTCCGAGGCCACCTTTGAACATAAAATCAATTTTGAAACATCATGTAATGTTATAGCCGAACAAATGGAAGATCATTGTCACACATACGAATATCATGCAAACATCATTGTCTCACATACGAGTCCTTGAGAATATGATATGAATAAGGAAGATCTTTAAAGTGTTACATGGTTCTCTCAACAAAAGCATACGCCATAAACCTAACCATCAAGGAAAGACACTTGCAACAATAGCACGTATGGTACCTATATTACCTTAATCAATGGATGCAAAGTGATGAGAGGTGCTCTCCCTGTGAACGTAAGATCCATTCTCAACCGTGCCAAAAACAATCGAAGGTTAAACATAAAATTTTCCTTGAAGCTCGATACTCGAAGAGCACCATCCAGCCAAAGTCACCTTGTGCTACCGCCATAATTTAAAAGGGAGACATGCACCATGATCATGGGATTTAAATTCGAACCGTTCTATGCCATGCACTCTGAGAGACCGCCTCTCGCGTGCATATTCTGACACACCTCGCACACACGTGCTTAAACACCCATTCCAGGGAATAAAAAAAGCAGCAGAGTACGAGAAGGATTTCCTTTCTTAAAGGTTCACTCATTTTTTTAAACAGGCTCACTCATTTTTTTTATAGAGGCTCACTCATTGTCCTACCATATGTGCAGTTCACACGAAGAAGAGGAATCCAACTATCTGGCCCTCTTGGGCGTGTACTTTTTGGCAAGGGCAACAAAAATGGCAAAGTTCACCAAAGTGATGGTGACAACGAGCAGAAAGTAGTAATCTAAATGTCCATTATCTAATTCCGATGGAAACCATCCTGACGAGATGGGCTAGAAGTAGAAGGCCGTCGACATGATCTTCATCACCTCCAACGACTGGTCATAGAAGAACCGTAGCTGCCCCATAGAGAGCGACACATCTGAAGGAACAAAGGCGATTTTCACCTTCCCACGACGAGCAGGTGCTCAGGTTCACAACCAACAACTTGGGCGAGGGCAACAGGACGAGTTGTTGCTCCTGTCGGGCTTGGGCCAACTGCACGCCGCCTTGAAGCTCATCGGTGTCCAAGCGTTGGGGGATCAAATGGGGACGACGGGGCCAGGACGACTACCCTCCGCTCTTGCTGGTGGTCGTGAAGGGAACAGGAGGACGGCGGGTGTGGAGGACTGGACTGAGATGTGATGGCGGTTCAAGTGGCGATGGCTAGCAGGAACCCTAGCGACGAGGGACGAAGAGCTCCTATCTGTTCTCTCGTGCGAGGGGGCGAATAAGTCCAGTCGGTTTTCTTTCGGCTGTTCGAGAGAATAATGGGAGGTGAGTGTTGTGGCATGTTTGCTATAAAATGTGCAAATAACAGTGGCAGTTGGATATACCTTTTCATTTTTAAGTTAGCTACTGCCGGAAGCCACCCGACCCCCATCTTATTTCCATTGTGAAGGAGATGCACTTGAAAATAAGTTAAGCCCAGCACCCCAAAACAAGTTCTTTTGAACTTTTGGCTGAATTTGGCAGTTAAGCTAATATAAGCTGCAAAAGAACTGGCCCTTATTGTTCTCGACCATAAATGGTCCTTTCCCTGATGTGTATCGCCTCGCCTTACTCCAAGAGTCGCGGGAGTTGTGCTCCTCTCACCCTGGACCTTGGGCTGTACCGACGACTTCAACTTGATCTACCAGGTGGGGTATAAGCATAACACTAACCTAGACAGAAGATGGATGGCCAGATTCCACCGTTTCCTCGATGACCTCGAGCTTGGTGAGATCAACCTCATCGAGCGGCGCTACACTTAGAGCAATGCGAGATGGTCACCGACCTTGGTGTGGCTGGACTGCTTGTTCTGCTCGATGGACTAGGAATAACGACATCCTAGTTGCTTGTTCCACGTTGGATTCTTCGTGGTGTCAAATCAGTGCCCAATTATTCTGTGCACCACGCTTTTGATGTCTAGGGCTCACAAGCTCCACTTCGAGGATATCTAGCTGAATTTTGATGGCTTCCACCCACTAGGTGGTTGCGATGACTGGAATGTGCAACCGCACCTCGTCCTCGACCCAATGCAGCATTTGGGTGTCACTGGTAAAGCGTACGGCCAACGCCTTGCAGTCGTGGAGCAATCAAAATATTGGTAGCATCAAGCTACAACTACTCATGGCCAAGGAAAGCATCTTCCTGCTCAACGTGGTGCAAGAGTCTTGACATTTCACCCTCAAGAAGTTCGACCTATGCAAAGAGTTAAAGCTTAAGTTGCTTGGTTTGGCATCCCTCAAGCGTACCATTGCCCGCCAGCGCTCCAACGAGGATAAGGAGAAGATGTTGGCCACGGAAAGTACGAACACACGCTACATCCACACCCATGTGTGCCATCGCCACCATAAAAACCACGTTGGTCACCATTGCCTATGACAATGTTGTCGCCTTGACCAACAAGGATAAGGAGAAGATGCTGGGTAGACCAGTCGACAATCATGGGTTGTACTGTCCCTTGCCTTGTGGTTTTATGAGCTCAATTGGGAGATCATAAAACACGAGATTACCGCCACCATCCACCAGCTCTATGTGGTTAACCTCTCCGAACTCAATGGTGCCCTCATCGTCTTGTTAATAAAGGAAAAATCGATTGTGATCAAGCACTTCTGCCCGATCTATTTGTCGTATAGCTTTGGCAGGTTTTTCTCCAGACAGCTTGCCCTCTGTGTCACACATTGACTCCTCGAGCTGGTCAAGGAAAACCAGAGCGCCTTCATTCGCGGTTGCTCCATTCACGACAACTTCCGTATGGTTAGCTCACCGCCACTGCCTTGCACATCAGATGCTCGGGCTCAAGGTTGACGTTGAAGGCACTCCGTTCAATCTCATGGCCCTTCCTCCTACAGGTCTTGCGGCACGCCGACCTGGCGACAGATTCATCAAGTTGGTATGCATTATTCTACAACCGGCATCCTCAAAAATCCTTTCGTCGTCGTGGCTGGAAGGCATATTCTTCACCGTCGTGGGTTGTGGCAAGGCAACCCCCTTTCGGTGTTGTTTCTTCTTTGTAGGGCATAGGCATGTTGGAGCCACTCTGGCGCCAAGCACCGAGCGTCATTGTACATTGTCGACGTGGTTGTCATCCTCTCTCCAACATGCGACAAACTAATCTTGGAACGACTTGTGCCTAGCTCTTTGGCAGGCTTATGCACCAATTTTGACAAGTGCTTCGTCGCACGAAAAGACAATTGCACCCGTCGTACCAATCCATTTGCAGCGAACTTGAGCTTCAAGTGACCAGAAAAGGCTTCCCATGTGTCTTCTTGCTGCTCCCGTGTGTGTGAAGTCTATATGTGAATTGGCTTAGCCCTTTTCATTAGTTCAGACTTTTGGTTGCATTGGCTAGTGCATGAAGCTCAAATGGTATCAAGGCCTAAGGACTTGAGTTCAAGTCCTGGTTTTTGCAATTTATTCAAAAATTGCTGTTGCCCCCCTCTGTATCCACATATAGGCCTCTTGAGCCATACCTCTAAGTCTATTCACATGTTGACTTCTACATCACATGTGATGCTCTTGAGCCATACCTCTAAGTCTATTCACATGTTGACTTCTACATCACATGTGATGGGGCTGTTGAAGTGCATATGTGGATTGCCTAGCCCTTTCCATTAGTTCGGACTTTTGATTGCGTTGGCTAGTGGCATAAAGGTTAACATGGTATCAGCGCCTAAGGTCTTGAGTTCAAGTCCTGACTTACGCAATTTATCCAAAAATTTGTTGTTGCCCCCCTCGGTGTTCATGTTTAGGCCTCTTGAGCTATACCTCTGAGTCTATTCACGTGTTGATTTTCCGGCATCACACGTGAGAGGGGGTCTTGAAGTGTATATGAGGATTACCCTAGCCCTTTCCATCAGTTCGGACTTTTGTTGTGTTGGCTAGCTCCGACGAGCACCTCAGGACCCAAGAGTTCGCAAATATCCGAACATTTTTCCAGATGGATTCAGGAGAGGGTCTAGTACCTGTGCTCTGGGGCGACGCCGGCCATGGTCTGAGACGAAGATGCGCGCGCCTACGCTCCGCCTCCTCGCATCGGCTTTTTGCTGTCCCGGCGTCTCGCCGCGGCGATGAGTGTCGCATCAGAAGGATAGGGGGGGATCTAGTGTGACGAGAGAAGATAGATGAATGTTGTGCTGCAATGGACACAGGTCATGGAAGAAACACAACACTGGGAACGGCTTGGGCCCGCTTGCTCACGCGCGACGACTTGGAACCGTACGATCTCGAGTCGATCCGACGGCTCGCGAGGCGGTTTGTGGCAGCGTAAAATCAGTCGGTTTAGATCAAGCGTTTTCCATTCTACAATGGACACCTTTATGGCCTTACCAACACCGAGGATCTCATCAGGTTCGAGATAGGTGCGGACAAGATGAAAGCCCGGTGATCACTGACAAACCGGACTTGTTGCATATCCAAAATAATAGTGTTCCTATCAGGTTCCCGACCTATATCATTGAGTTGCACAACAAATTGGCGATGGCGGTGAGGATTCATCCGGGCGGTAGCCGTGAGCCTTTCTTCAAGGTGTTTGAGATCGTTGACGAATTGACGACAATGTACACTCACAACTGGAAGGAGGTGACGAGCTTGGGTGATTACGCCCTGTTTTTAGGGAAATTATGGTCCAAGGTGGTGTACGTGCCGTCTGCTAGGCACGGCGAGGTGCAGAGAAGCTGCATCTATGCCGACAATATGACGTACTTGACAAGTTTGGGTGGCCATGGCAAACATGTATATCATATGCAAGACGAAAACAGCAACAATGCCACGCAGATGATCAAATCAGCAGGATCATATGTAGGTGCCCGTTCATATCCCTGTGGCACGTGGATTCTCCCTCCGAATTTCTAGTAGAACTAGAATAGTCAAGCGTGACGCCTTTAATTTTATTCTGAGTATTTACATTATGTAATTTCAGATTTACTGTATCTACATTGTTAAAATAGTGGCTGCCAATATAGTGTCGCTTAAATATTGTGTCGTGAAATAACAAAAAAATGAATTATTTTTTCATTTACCTTTTTTTTGCGTTTTTTTTTTCTTCCGAGTGTTTACGTTATGTGATGTCACATTTACTATCTATCTTGTTAAAATAGTGGCTGCCCATATGTAGTGTCGCCGCAATATTATGTAATTTCTCAACAACCTGCACGTGCAGCAGCCAAAACCGTCACCCCCCACTGCGGACTGGTACCTAGACACAGGTGCCTCTGTGCACATGGCGTCTAGCTCTGGTATGCTCTCCATCTCATAACCCTATACTTCTTCTGGCATCACGATTGGTGATGGGAACTCACTCCACACCACCATACCCACCACCCAAACCCCACTCTCCCTAGGCAATGTGCTCGTCTCACCATTATACCTAATCAAGAACCTAATCTCTGTCAAAGCCCTAGCTCGTGATAAGCCAGTTAATATCGAATTTGACGATAGCAGTTTCTCTGTCAAGGAACAAAGGACGAAGCGAGTGATTCTGCGATGTGATGATGATGGCGACCTCTACCCAGTGTTCTCGCCCTTGCACCATGCACTCACCGCTGTCTCCACCGACACTTGGCATCAACGGCTCAGCCACCCCGGCCATGACTCCCTCCTCACCACCCTTCGCTCATCGTCCACACCAAGCCATGGAGCCCCATCGTCAGTTTGTCATGCCTGCCAGCTAGGGAAACATGTTAGGTTGACGTTCGGGTCCTCGGACCATGTATTTATTTCCTTTTCAGTTAGTTCATTGTGGTGTTTGGACCTCGCCTGTCATTAGCATCTCCGGTTATTAGTACTATCTTGTGTTGTTGGATTATTATAGTCACTTTGCTTGGACCTTCCCTTTGCGCCAAAAATTGGACGTTCTACCCATACTAAAAAACTACCTCGCGTTAGTCCGTTGCCACTTCCACCTTAATATTCTCACCATGCAGAGTGACAACGGCCGAGAGTTCGACAGCCGCGCCTCTCGTTCCACGGAGGGCATCCAGCTTTGCATGTCTTGCCCGTACATCTCGCCTCAGAATGGACGCGCTGAACGGATTCTACTTACGCTTAACGACATCACACGCTCCATGCTTATCCATGCCTCCATGTCCTAGGACTACTGGGTTGAGGCCCTCACCACGGCCACTTTCCTGCTCAATAGGCGCCCATGTAGCGCTCGCCAAAACCACACCCCATTCTTCTTCCTACATGGTGTTCACCCAGATTACGCTGCCACGCGCGTCTTTGGCTGCCTCTGCTACCCCAATGTCACCGCTACCACACCACATAAACTCGCGCCGCGTTCTCATCCTTCTGTATTTCTTGGCTACTCGCCCGACCACAAAGGGTGCCGGTGCCTCAACCGCAACACCGCCGGGTGATCATCTCACGGCATGTCATATTCGACGAGCATCATTTTCCCTTCTCCCCCACAAACAACAAACCACCACCGTCAGTTGACGATGAGCCAATCCTTCCCGTACACCCTGCCATACCCCGTCGCCCCCGCACTCAACACTCGCGGCCGACTGCGGTGCCCCAAACCACTGCCACAACAGCGAGCCCACAACGCTGCCATGCACTACTAGGAAAAACCTTATACACAGACTTTTGAAGTAGCACTGGATAAATTGGGGTGCTACTGCTACTTAGTAGTAGCGCGGGGCAACAGAAGGCGCTACCGCTATGTAAGTAGCAGTAGCGCGGCCAGGGCGAAGAGTGGTACTACTAAAATTACCCCACCTTTGCCGCCAGGCTAAGTGTAGTAGTAGTGCTTTCACATGAAACGCGCTACTGTTAGGTAGTTTAGCAGTAGCGCTTTCTCCTAAACCGCGCTACTGCTAATCCAGCCTTATCCACCCCCCGCCCGCCCGTTTCCTCACTCTCATGTCTCAGTGTCGCGGCCATCGTCCTCCTCTTGCCATCACCCCCGTCACTGGATTGCTGCCGGCGTCGCCGCCATCCTCCGGCCTCGGTAAGCCTCCTCCTTCTCCTCTTCCTCCTCCCTCATCCGTTCTCTAGCTGCCCCTCCTCCCTCCTCCGTCCCACTCCTCCCTCCTCTAGCTGCCTCTCCTCCTCACCTCGTCCCTCCCCCTGCTCCTCCCCCTCTGGCCGCCCCTCCATCAACATCACCTCCTCCCTCCATAGCCCCTCCTCCCTCCACAACCCCTACTCCCTCCATAGCCCCTCCTCCCTCCCCCTCCTCCATTCACAACCCCTTTCTCCCCCATATATTTAGTTGATAGTACAGAATTTTGTAGAATGTACATATAATTTAAGTGGTTAATAGAACTAGTTTATCTATAGTAAGTGCTTAATAGAACTAGTTGAATTAGTAAGAAAATTAATTATTTTTATTTATAGTAAGTACTTAGTTGAACTAGTTGAATTAGTAAGAAAATTAATTATTTTTATTTATAGTAAGTTCTTAGTTGAACTAGTTGAATTAATAGAACTAGGTTATTTTTAGTAAGAAAATTTAGGTATATAATTTTTGTGTAGTTTTGTTTTTCAATATAGAAATGTATTGGAAAATTTAATTATTTTTATGTCATTATCACTTTGTCATCAAAGAATGCCATATGAGATTTGATGATCTAAAATTTTACTCGGTGGAACATGCAGGCTTTGTAGAGTCGTGTCTCCTTGGAGTGATCGTCATACGAGCTACCTGTACTTCCTCTACACCCGAGTCGGTGAGCTAAAAGTCCACCTCCTCCTTCTCCACTCCTCGGTGTGTTGAATAGAGTAGAACTGGGGTATTTAGTCGGTATGCTTATGATAATTGATCCGGATGGAATTGCAAGTTTAAGAATCATTGTATGTGTATGGACATCTTTGTATCGCAGGGAAAATCCGAGTGGCCTATGTTTTGCCGGAGTGTTGATTCATTTCCGATCCGACAAATTTCAGTCGCTCGATATGTCATATTTTAGCAAACACTACTAGGGAAAACCTTATACACAGCATCTTAGCAGTAGCGCCAGACAAAACTGGGCGCTACTGCTACTTAGTAGTAGCATGTTTAGACAAACCACACTACTGCTACTACTTTAGAAGTAGCGCGTTCTTGGAAAAAGTGCGCTGCTGCTATGTTTGTACTGGACGCAGATGGCTAGCCCCACTTTGCAGTAGCACGTATACATAACCAGCGCTACTGCTACGTCCCGTGGCAGTAGCGCGTCTCTGAAACGTGCTACTATTTACTTACCTTATCCTGGAGCGGTTTACCCTCTCACTCACTCTCCCTCTCACTCGCTCTCGCCCGCGCCGAACCCGTCGTCCGCCGCCGCCGCGCTGCTCCTCCACCGAGGTACTCCCTCCTCCCTCCTCCCCTCCCTCCTCCCCCTCCTCCTCCAGCCGCCCTCCTCCAGCCGCCCCCTCCCTCCTCCTCCTCCGGCCGCCCCCTTCCCCTCCACCCCTTACCCCTCCCTCCTCCTCCTCCGCCGCCCCCTCCCCCTCCCCCCTGCCCCTTCCTCCTCTGATCCCATCGGCCTCCTCCCCCTCCTCCTCTCTCCATCCTCCTCCCTTCCCTCCTCCCTCCATCTCTTTTTTCTATAGTTTTTTACTATTGTATAATGTAGTTTTTTACTTTTTTAGTAAGTGTTTAAAATAATTAGTAAGTAAATTAATAAAACTAGTTGAACTTGTTTATTTTAGTAAGAACTAGTTGAATTAATAGAACTAATGCATTTTTAATAAGAAACTTAATATAACTAGTTGAACTGGTTTACTTTTAGAAAGAACTAGTTTATTTTTATTTATAGTAAGTTTATTTTTAGTAAGAACTAGTTGAATTAATAGAACTAGTTGAACATGTCACATTTGTTGTTATTTTTTTAGTTTAAGCAATTATTCCCGCGTCGCCGTCGATGATGCCTATCCCACATCCTCATCGTCGATACCCGTCGTTCACTAGGGTTTTAGTTGTATTAGTGATGTTATATGTATGATACTATTCGGGATGTATTAGTGATAACTTATAGGGTTTTTGTTTGTGCAGAAATCAAGGAGCCCATCCATCATCCCCGCCGTCGTCCCCGTCACCGACCCCCTCCGACCTCGAGGTGAGACCAGCCAAATCTCCATGTCAAGATGAGTCCTATAAGATATGATGTAGATAAAAACATGTTTATCTTGTGTTGCCCAAGTGGCCGGTCATGTTTGCAGGTTACAACTCCGAGTAGCCTATGTTTTGCCGGAGTGTTGATTAATTTCCGTTCCGGCAAATTTCAGGCGCTCGATATGTCCTTTTTTAGGAAAGGTCATGCCGGAATTTTTCGTGAATTTTGGCATGACTTGTGCTAGAATATGTAGGAAATATCGAGTGGCCTGGATTTTCTGGAAAGATAATTAAACGATATTTCGGGTTGACTTTAAGTCTATCGAGGCCAAAGAATCCCGACTTGTCGTGGGGGTCGTTTCTCCTTCTTCTCCTTGTGCTAGATCTTTGTTATGCACCAGGGGAAGGAGGAGTAACGACCATCACCGACGGTCGCAAATGTCTGAGAGGATTCAGTGAGGGAGAGTCTCCATCATATATGAGAGGACAAAGAATCCTGACTGTTGTCGTGGGGGTAGCTTCTCCTTCGTTCCCGTGTGCTAGACAATTTGGTGTAATGCTGAGAGTTTTCAAGAAAAGACTCGACAGTCCGATTGTCAACCCGTGATGAATAACAATGATCTTATTTAGTTTTTGTAGTACATATATTTAATTGTACAAGTTTAATCTTTGAATTATGAACGTAGGAAATGTCGTCGGACGAAGAAGGTCCCGGGAAGTGCTCCTGGTGCGGCGACAACCGGGGTTTATGCGACAGGCCTCACCTGGAGGAAGGTCGGCGCTTCAACATTAAGCTCGAGGAGGCCTTCGATTGTGATACGGTAAGCTATGACGCAAAGTGTTTGTTTTTCATAATTAAGCTCGACTTCTACTACTTCAACGTGTAATTTTCGTCTTTTACAATCCGATTAGCTTATCCCATGCCATGCAAGACGCTATGTCTTGGAGAGGATGGGTTCTGAAGATCATGAGAGGAATGAAACAGAGAAAATTAACCTAAGGACCCATCATGGTATGGATTTTGAGGTAAATCTATACAATTCTGAGAGTGTATCCCATTTTGGTTGCCCAGGTTGGGAAGCACTTTGCAAGATGTATGATTTTCAAGAGGGTATGTTTGTCACCATGGATCTTGGTGATCCTTACATCGACCAAGACAATTTGGACATTTGGGTCCTTGTTGATACACTTCCAATTCTACTGCTATGTGAGTTCCTCAAACATAGTTATTAAGTAATTTATATTGTTTATTTCAAAATAGTTGACAGCTTATTTCCATTGATAGCTTACTTTCATTCTTCAAAGAATGTGCGGAAGATGGTAGATAGAACCAACTACACCGACGCCTCTGAGTTAACTTATCAGGAGAAAAATCATCTGGTCGCATATTGTACTGAAATTGAGAATTACAATGCCTTTTATCGAACTCCTCCAAATTATGGTCAATACGTGCCACTAGTGCACGTGTTGAACCACGATAACTTCCATGGAGATATCCTCGTAAGATTTTTTTACTATTATGACATCCGTGCATCTTTTGCATACTTCTAAAATTGAACTACATTGCTAACTACGAAGTTATTACTATGTTTTTCAACAGAAAATCCCGATGGATTGTGTGCCTCATTTGATGTATCAGAATGGTCGCCTTGATGTTTTGAACATACAGCCAGGTCATCCTATGAATCTCACCTGTCCATACCCGATTTCTAAAACCGGTGAACACATGATAATCGAAGAATGGAAAAAATGTATGAACAGTCGTAAGGAGGTTCTTGGAAACAACATTGTGTGAAAGAAAAGAATTGGAGACATGATAATCTCCCTTATCCATAATGGAGAGTCAGGGGCTATCTTGTTTTATGTTATTTTACCTAAGATAATATAGTAGGTCCTAAGATAATGTAGTAGGTCCTATGAGGTACAATATGTTTATGAGAGTTTATGATGAGGAGTAGTTGTGATTATGTCTAGTGACCAACTTGTATGTGATGTCTCATTGATGAAAATGATGATCATAAGGAGGTGTTATATGACAATGGTGTATTATGATGATAAGTTGTTAATGATATGATGATGATGATGATGATATTTATTATATCATTGGGTGAAAGAACCGCAGATTAGTTTCAAGTGGATGAACATCCACTTGAAACTAGTCCACGGTTCTTTGTCCCAGTGATGTAATAACTCATTATGATGTAAAAACATTCTCTAAATTGCTGCTGTATGAAAACTTGTACAAAGGTCTATGAATACAACATGAAATAAAAAAGAAATACAAAATAATAGTAGTAGCGCGTGCTAGGAGAAGCGCTACTACTAATTACCAGTAGCGCTCATAGTAGAAAGCGCTGTGATGACCCACAAGTATAGGGGATCTATCATAGTCCTTTCGATAAGTAAGGGTGTCGAACCCAACGAGGAGCAGAAGGAAATGACAAGCGGTTTTCCATAAGATTTTCTCTGCAAGCACTGAAATTGTAGGTAACAGATAGTTTTGTGATAAGATAATTCGTAACGGGTACAAGCAATGAAAGTAAATAAAGTGCAGCAAGGTGGCCCAATCCTTTTTGTAGCAAAGGACAAGCCTAGACAATTTCTTATAATGAGAAAAGCGCTCCCGAGGACACATGGGAATTATCGTCAAGCTAGTTTTCATCACGCTCATATGATTCATGTTCAATACTTTGATAATTTGATATGTGGGTGGACCGGTGCTTGGTTACTTCCCTTACTTGGACAAGCATCCCACTTATGATTAACCCCTATTGCAATCATACACAACTACAAAAGAAGTATTAAGGTAAACCTAACCACAACATTAGACATATGGATCCAAATCAGGCCTTTACGAAGCAACGCATAAACTAGGGTTTAAGCTTCTATCACTCTAGCAACCCATCATCTACTTATTACTTCCCAAGGCCTTCCTCTAGGCCCAAATAATGGTGAAGTGTCATATAGTCGACGTTCACATAACACCACTAGAGGAGAGACAACATACATCTCATCAAAATATCGAACGAATACCAAATTCACATGACTACTAATAGCAAGACTTCTCCCATGTCCTCAGGAACAAACGTAACTACTCACAAAGCATATTCATGTTCATAATCAAAGGAGTATTAATATGCATTAAGGATATGAACATATGAGCTTCCACCAAGTAAACCAATTAGCATCAACTACAAGGAGTAATCAACACTACTAGCAACCCACAAGTACCAATTTGTGGTTTTGATACAAGATTGGATACAAGAGATGAACAAGGGTTTTGAGAGGAGATGGTGCTGGTGATGATGTTGATGGAGATTGACCCCCTCCCGATGAGAGGATCGTTGGTGATGACGATGGTGATGATTTCCCCCTCCCGGAGGGAAGTTTCCCTGGCAGAACAGCTCCGCCGGAGCCCTAGATTGGTTCCGCCAAGGTTCCGCCTCGTGGCGGCGGAGTTTCGTCCCGTAAGCTTGCTTATGATTTTTTCCAGGATAAAAGCCTTCATATAGCAGAAGATGGGCACTGGAGGGCCACCAGGGCGCCCAGGAGACAGGGGCGCGCCTAGTAGGGGTGGGCGCGCCCCCCACACTCCTGGCCAGGGTGTGGGCCCCCTCTGGTGTTTTCTTTGCTCAATTATTCTTATTAATTCCAAAAATGACTTCCGTGGAGTTTCAAGATTTTTGGAGCTGTGCAGAATAGGTTTCCAATATTTGCTCCTTTTCCAGCCAGAATTCCAGCCGCCGGCATTTCCCCTCTTCATGGTAAACCTTGTAAAATAAGAGAGAATAGCCGTAAGTATTGAGACATAATGTGTAATAATAGTCCATAATACAATAAATATTGATATAAAAGCATGATGCAAAATGGACGTATCAACTCCCCGAAGCTTAGACCTCGCTTGTCCTCAAGCGGAAGCCGAAATCGAAAAATATGTCCACATGTTTAGAGATAGTGGTGTCGATAAAAATAGAATACGGGCATGAGGGCATCATGATCATTCTTATAACAACAACATGTATAGATTTTTGTCATATGATTTCTTATGCTCAAGTAACAATCAATTCACAATGTCAAGTATGGTTCAGAAACTTCATTGGGAACTAACAACTATAATCTTAGTCATTGAAGCAATTGCAATTTATCATAATATCAGAAGGAGTCAAGAACAAAGCTTTTCAGCAAGTCCACATACTCAACTATCATATAGTCTTCTACAATTGCTAACACTCACGCAATACTTGTGGTTACGGAGTTTTAATCGGACACTGAGAAAGATAGGGGTTTATTGTGTTGCCTCCCAACGTATTCACCTTTGGGTGATGTCAATAATAATAATTCATGCTAACTCACATCCAATTGGATATATATATATCAGGATCTTTCAAACACAAGGAGCTTGCCAAAGGATAAAATGAAAAAGGGAAAGGTGAAGATCACCTTGACTCAAGCATAAAGTAAAAACATAAAGTAAAAGATAGGCCCTTCGCAGAGGGAAGCAGAGGTTGTCATGTGCTTTTAGGGTTGGATGCACAAAATCTTAATGCAAAAGAACGTCACTTTATATTGCCACTTGTGATATGAACCTTTATTATGCAGTCTGTCGCTTTTGTTACTTCCATATCACACAATCGTATAAAGCTTATTTTCTCCGCACTAATAAGTCATACATATTTAGAGAGAAATTTTTGTTGCTTGCAACATGACAACTTACTTGAAGGATCTTACTCAATCCATAGGTAGGTATGGTGGACTCTCATGGCAAAACTGGGTTTAAGGATATTTGGAAGCACATGTAGTGTCTCCACATGGTGCAAGGAATTTTGGCTAGCATGAGGGGGAAAAGCAAGCTCAACATGTTGGGAAGATCAATGACAATATTATATTTACTAATTGGAGGCACCAATCGAGGCTCTACGTTAATCCTCATTAACTTAACAAGTTATCCGTACGATCTCCGCATTAGCAATCCATAGCCGTAGGATGAAATTGCCAAGAGTCCATGGCCTTTGTCCCACGTGAATATCTCTTAAGCGAACTCTCCATTGTTTTCGGAAGAAAAAAAACTCCCCCTCTCCTTCGTCCCTTATCTTCCTCCCCTAGATGCCGTAGTAATCCCAAAAGTAGTTTGGCACTCCCAGTTTTATACGCTCTCGCAGCCTTTCTTTCTCGGGACTCTTCCTCACGCCCTCACAACTGCAAGACGTCGAACGCCCTTAGCAAATCTCACGAGGTCTCTGCGCGGTAATGGCTGTAACCGGAAGGACCAAGCACCCGAGAAGGCAAAGGGAATCAGGGGAAGAACAAATAAACAGTGCAAATCTAACGGAAGCCCAAGTTCTGCGCCATGGCTGGAACATAATGGACCAATCAACTGGGAAGGTAAAAGAGAAGATGGGGAAGGGAGATTAACTTGGGTCTTGGACCTAACCACCGTGCAAGCTTGATGGTAGCCAGCTCTAGGTACGTGCGTTGGTGGCTGCAGCAAGAGGCAACCAATCTCTACTCCTAATGGAGCAGTTGGTAGTCTCGCTTCCAGTGTTTTTTTCGTCCCACCTTCCATGGTTTTTTCTGGTACCTCCTCCCACCTTCGCTGGGTTTTTTTCGTAGATTTTTTTTGTCCCCTCCCCCCACTTCATCGATTTATTTTTGCGTCACCCTCTCACACAACGAAAGAAATCTGAACAGATTAGAACTTTCCATACTGGCGCAAGTTATTTAGTAATGTAGAATCAATAACGAACAATCTCTAAAGATCAAATCTAAATTAATTAACCTTACCTTAAATCACTCAATCACATTAATTAGAAAACAAATAATTGATTTTTAGAAAAATCGCTCAATCACATTAACCTTATTTTAACTCACGGATGGTAATCAATCTCCAAACAAAGGAAACAATACATCGAGGGAGCAGTAAATAAACTCCCTTTCTTATGACATGTATATGATCTTCCCTTCCCTCTCCGTTGTCGAGCGTTCTTGATTCTTGAGGCCGATGCTTGGGCTGTGTCACTAGGCCGCGACGGTGCCGGAGGACGAGGACGGCGAGGCCGGGTGCCGCGGCACCGCGTTGGCTGCGGCCGGTGAAGGGGGCGAAGAAGGGCGGCTTCCCTGGCCCTGGCCGTGGCCATGGCCCTGGGAGTTGGTGCGGTGGAAGCGGCACTTGAAGGACCCGACGTGGGTGGCCGGCGCGCAGATGCACTTGGAAGCGGGCCCGTGGCCAGCGCCGGACGGCGCCGACGCCGACCCTGGCCACCTCCTCCGCGTATTCTTGAAGCTGTGGCTGGCCGATTTACATGAAATTAATTTCACAGTTGTGGTGGCAAATAAAATATACATAATCCATATTGTTATGCACTAGCGTGTGTGTGTGAAATAGATGAATTATGGTCCCGTATCCAATAAGATGGATATATGTGTGTGTGTTTGAGAGAGAGAGAGGGAGAGGGGAGAGAGAGTGAGGAAGAGGGAGGGAGAGAGTGTGTGTGAGGATTTGATGGTAAAAAAGGTCGTCAATGTCACTTGATATGTATGAGAATATTAATATTGAACTCTTAAAATTAATATGCCCCCGTTGCAATGCACGGACGTTCTTCTAGTGCATGGTAGTGGTGGACCATGGACGATCTAAGTGCGAAGAGGCACATGGCTGGAAGCTGCAGCGCCCAAATCATCGATGGAACAAGCCAAAACGCTCATAGCCACCCTCGGTCAACTATGGCAATAAGAAGTTGCAAGTAGATTAGGCGGCCAAAATCCATCCCCAACCCGATCAAATCCCCAAATAATGAAGGTAAAACATGTATACATTGTACCATCAATGGATTTTTTATCATGATTAACTCTTAAGTCTTGACTGCTATTCTGTTCATGCTTAGTTCAGAAAAGATCAGGATGGTACCCTGATTACTTAAAAAGGGCAGTTTTGTTTTTACATTTTAATAATCATTGTAGTAGTCAAGCACGGTGGGTAACCTGTTCTGAAAGCACACAGCTGATATCTCAAGCTTTTCATACACTATACCGCAACATGATACCTAGGCTTTGGAGAGCGGTCAACATGCCGTATTGCATTGCTTTTTAACAACCATATTCACTATGCAATATGTCCTGTATCATTCATTAAGAAAGAGTTTTTTGGGGTTATTTATGTTTTATTTTCTATCTAGGCTATTCTCACGACTACGTACATGATTTTTTTTTGTTAATTGCGACAAATCATAATCACCAGACATGACCATGGACGAAGTTCTGCTGACAAAAAAGAGAGTTTCAGTGAATGATTTTTTTTTGTGAATTCACATACTCAATTTCTATTCAAATTGATGTTTTTTTACTTCTTGAGTCCACGCATTTGTGTGACTGCATTCTATATTAAACTTACTGTGCATGTGCATCACCTAGACTTACTCATTACATATTTTTTTTGTAAGATTTGGTTAAATATAGTTTTGCCTCTGACCTCCTAATTTATGACTAAACTCTTATCGTTTCGTCGAAAGGTGATTTTTGCTGTTTCCTTTCTCAGTTTGTATAATTAAATAAAATTTATAACACTAGCTATTTTACTATAGTCGACTCGTAGAAGTTGGAATATGCGTGAAAGGTGCAGGGAATAATTTTTGCAAATATTCACGCTATCTTTTTATATCTGTGGGAAGGAATAATGAAATAAAAAATGAGGGTAATTAGCTAAGAAATGATATAAAGGTACAGGGGATATGTTTCTATGCTTCCATCGATTTTTAGGTGTTCAATTTTAAAGTGAGTTCCACGCCTCAACTTTTTATCTATTTTTTCAAATTATACTATGATATGTTGACGGCACACATATTGTGTCTCCTCAAATTTATTGTTTGAGTTCATCCCATATAATTTAAATCTATTTTCCTTTACAATTTCGCCAGTCTTATTCCAATGGCAATGATGTCTATTTACTTTGATGAGCAATAGGTAAGGTGTTAAATAGTGAACTATTAGGTAAAATGAATATGCGAACGTCTGCTTAAAGATGAGCCAGCGAAAACATATTTGCTATTGCTTGAAGGTTCTCCTTATCGTCATTGGTAACAAACCACAAATTTTGCAGGTTCGAATAAGCTGCATTCATAACATCATGAAGGCCAGGTACATGCATGAACATTATTGTGATGTTGAAGGAGTAAATTAGGCACTTTCCTTAGTATTTTATCGATTGTTGTTATTTAGATATGTTCGAACTATTGTCTTGAATAGCTATAGCTGTTTTCCTGTGATTTTTCCGCACATTAAGTTTGACTTCATTGATATCAAACATTAAATTTGACAACGGTTCAAAAACTATTGTTGAATGCATAGTAGAGTATTTTTGTTCATCGTCTACACTAATTCTAGAGACATCAATATTGCTTTTAAGTTTAAGCATCTAAATATTTAACCTTTATCCTCTACACCATGATTTGTTTTTGTAGGTTGAGCCGAACTTATTTATCCTCATGCAAACTTAATAGTTCCAAGGTAGTACTGCTAACAAAATTAAGCTACAAATATTTGTACTATTTTAAGAACTTCAAATTTTAAGTCAGAATTCATCTTCCACACAAAATTGAAGTCATATATACAGTTAACAAATATATTGGCGTACACGATGTATATATGCGTACAAGAAAATAACATCTCTAGCCCGTGCAGGTCCACGGGTTGATGACTAGTATACTTTAACTGAGATGTGAGAAAACATAAACCATTACATTGTCTTCCTTGTCCAACATCAACTCTTTTAGCATGTCATACTTAATGAGTGCTCACAATCATAAAAGATGTCCAAGATAGTATATTTATATGTGAAAACCCGTCTTTCCTTATTACTTCCTATTAATTGCAACGATGACCAAAACTACGTTTATCAACTCTCAACAACTTTTATGACTCATACTTTTTATGTGTGAAGTCATTACTATCCATAAGATCAATATAAACTCTTTTATTCTTTTTATTCTTTCTACTTTCTCAAGATCATAGCAAGATAGCAAAGCCCTTGACTCAACACTCCTCTTTATTATAGATAGCTCACAGACTCGATTACAAAAAGAGATCACAAAGCAAAACTCAAAACTACTTGATACCAAAACTTCAATCTACTAGAACAAGATATTTCTAAAAGGATCGAACTGTAAAGATAGGAGTTTGATGGCGATACGATACCGGGGCACCTCCCCCAAGGTTGGCAGTTGCCAAGGGGAGTGCCCATACCCATGTGATTATGTCCTCGGAGGTGGTGAAGTAGGAGTTGTTGATGATGTAGGCTTGTCGTCCATCTTCCAAGGCATAGGCTCACCATCATAGAAGGACGATCGAGTCTCCGAGATCCTAAAATCTGCAGCCAAACTCATCCTCTTGAATCTATATTCATACTCACAGTTTTGGTTTTGCAGGTCATAGATCTGGGCTTGGAGGTGCTCGATTTTCTCTTGAAGCTTAAAGATGGTTTCCCCAATGATCTTGGCATCCAGCTTGTGGTTGTTGGTGAACTCCGTGATCATCATCTGATTGGCGTTGAGTCCACGCTCCACCATCCCTTGGCACTTGAAAACTTGTTGCTCCATGGCTTCGAGCTTTGTCTCCACGCTTCCGGTACGCATTGGTCCCTCCACATCGCGGATGTGCAGCACCCCCTCACGCATCTCAATGGTTTGAGGGTGTTGCAGCACATCCACGAGATAGGGGTTGATAACCCTCTTGAAAAACTTGTCCTTGGGAGCGCTTGGAGACGTCATGGTGCTCTAGATCTGTCAAAAAAACAGCTCGAAACGAAAACAAAGGATATTTGCGTGATACGGTGGTCAAAACTTTCGGGAGATTATATAATGAATTTTTACCGACCAAAATACGTAATGTGCAAGAAAACGGAGTCCAGGAGACACACGAGGTGGCCACGAGACAGGGGGGCGCGCCTAGGAACGGTGGGCGCGCCCTCCACCCTCGTGGAGGCCTCGTGTCCTTCCCGGATTACTTCTTGCTTTCCAAAATTCTTAAATATTCCAAAATGGAGGAAAATTGCCATTAGAACTATTTTGGAGTCGGTTTACTTATCGTACCACATACCTATTCCTTTTCGGAGTCTGAAACGTTCTGGAAAGTGTCCCTTATGTATTCCTCCGGGGTTACAGTTTCAATAATATTAGTTTCAACATTGATAGGATTACCTGAGATATAATGTTTGATTCTTTGACCGTTCACCACCCTCGGACTTGTGCCTTCGAAGTTGTTGATCTTTATGGCACCGGAACGATAGACCACCTCGATAAAGTAAGGACCTTCCCATTTAGAGAGAAGTTTTCCTGCAAAAAAATCTTAAACAAGAGTTGAATAATAACACATAATCACCTACGTTAAATTCTTGCTTTTGTTTTCTTTTGTTATGCCAGCGTTTGACTTTTGCTTTGAACAGCTTAGCATTCTCATAGGCTTGGGTTCTCCATTCATCAAGTGAGCTAATATCAAATAACCTCTTCTCACCGGCAAGTTTTAAGTCATAGTTGAGCTCTTTAATAGCCCAATATGCTTTATGTTCAAGTTCAAGAGGTAAGTGACATGCTTTTCCATAAACCATCTTATACAGAGACATACCCATAGGATTTTTATATGCAGTTCTATAGGCCCATAATGCATCATCAAGTTTCTTGGACCAATTCTTTCTATATCTATTCACAATCTTTTGCAAAATTAATTTGAGCTCTCTATTGCTCAACTCTACTTGACCACTAGACTGCGGGCGATATGGAGATGCGGTTCTATGATTAACATCATACTTAGCAAGCATCTTACGGAAAGCACCATGAATAAAATGTGAACCACCATCAGTCATAAGATATCTAGGGACTCCAAACCTCGGAAAAATAACTTCTTTAAGCATTTTAATAGAAGTGTTATGATCAGCACTATTGGTTGGAATAGCTTCTACCCACTTAGTAACGTAATCAACAACAACTAAAATATGTGTGTAACCATTATAGGCAGGAAAAGGGCCCATATAATCAAAGCCCCAAACATTAGATGGTTCAATAACAAGAGAATAGTTCATAGGCATTTCTTGACGTCTAGTAATGTTACCAATTCTTTGACATTCATCACAAGATAAGACAAACTTACGAGCGTCTTTGAAGAGAGTAGGCCAATAAAAACCGGATTGTAATACCTTATGTGCAGTTCTATCTCTAGCGTGGTGTCCTCCATACGATTCAGAGTGACAGTTGCGTAGGATCTGTTCCTGTTCATGCTCAGGTACAAAACGTCTAATAACACCATCTACTCCTTCTTTATAAAGGTGTGGGTCATCCCAGAAGTAATGTCTTAAATCATAAAAGAACTTTTTCTTTTGCTGGTATGTGAAACTAGGTGGTATAAATTTAGCAACAATGTAATTAGCATAATCAGCATACCAAGGAGGAGTACGAGAAGCATTAACGACTGCTAATTGTTCATCAGGAAAGCTGTCATCAATAGGTAGTGGGTCATCAAGAACATTCTCTAACCTAGATAGGTTGTCTGCAACGGGGTTCTTGGCTCCCTTTCTATCTATAATATGCAAATCAAATTCTTGGAGGAAGAGAACCCATCTAATAAGTCTAGGCTTAGCATCTTTCTTTTTCATAAGATATTTAATAGCAGCATGATCAGTGTGACACTACAAAAAAAAAAGACACATCCGTGACATTTTGGGCCAAACGAAATTTTTTTCTGTCATACATATGCCACTTCTATGACGATAATTGTGACAAAACCCGGTATCATCATAGATGTGGTGGGCTCCTACTTCTATGACAAAAAATCATGACATAAAATGGGCTTTTCGTCCTGGGCGGGCCGAAGACGCAGCTGCATGACATTCTTTGGGCCGTCCATGACGGAAAAAAACCGTGGTAGAAGCGAGGGGGAGGAAAATTTCGGGGAGTTGCCGGTTACGGTGGGAGGTCGGGGGTGGAGCGATGCGCGTTTCTCTCGTACGTACGTGCGTGTGTGCAAGGCGTTGGCTCTAACTAAACCCGAGAGAGGCATTGGGCTCTAACTAAACCCGAGCGATTGCACTACAGGCTATGCGTTACTGAACCAGAGCGATCGATCGATGGCTGTTAACTGAACCGATGGAGCGATTCCTTCGCTACTGCTGCTAGTGGCGTTGCGGGGGGTTGGATGAGCGATGGCGGTGGCGTTGCCTCTGGATGAACAGGAACCCGTGGTGTGGAGGGCTGGATGAGCAGTAGATGGTGGAGGGGTGGCCGTGGAGGGTGGTTGAACAGACCCGTGGTGTGGAGGGCTGGATGAGCAGTGGGACGGTGGAGGGTGCCCGTGGAGGGTGGTTGAACGATGGCGGTGGAGTAGCACGCGGTGGAGGCTGGATGAACAGGAGCCCGTGGAGGCTGGAGGAGGTCGACGGTAGCCCGTGGAGGCTAGAGGAGGTAGACGGTGGAGATGAACAGTATCCCGTGGAGTCCCGTTTTGCTGTACGCCACAACCCCCCCCCCCGTTTCGACCGTAGCGCTCCAACACAAGTCCGTTTCGTCCGTTTTGCGGTATGCCACACCCCTCCCGATCAACAGGACCCCCGTTTCGACCGTAGGAGGTCCGTTTCCTCCGTTTTGCGGTACGCCACACCCCTCCCGATCAACAGGACCCCCGTTTCGACCGTAGGATGTTCGTTTCCTCCGTTTTGTGGTACGCCAGGCCCCTCCCGGTCAAGAGGACCCCGTTTCGAACGTGGCCGGTCGAACACAAGGCCGTTTCCTCCGTTGTGCGGTACGCCAGGCGTCGTTTCCATCGCCTGTTCCGTCCAAACCCTCCCGATGAACACGACCACGCATTCCGTTCCGACCCAGCTGGTTGGCTCCCCATGAACACGACGACGACGTTGTTTCTCCGTTCCGACCCAGCCATGTACGTATGCGCGAGTAGGCGTTCGAGACCCTTCCCGTATGTACGTACGTGGCCGTATTTTCTTTCTTGCACCCTCGCCGCTGTACGTACGTGTACATGCTACGTGCGCGCCTCTACTACGACACGCGCGCGCCTCTACATCTACGACACGCGGCGCCTCTACATCGACCGGTATATGCGTACGTTCGCGACCAGAATGACAACGCTACGTACACTTCGACCAGGTGGGTCCCGACTGTCAGGCACTTCCTTGCGTGCGAAGATGTAGCCGGTGGGTCCCAACATTCAGGGGGGCGAATCGTTTTGGTTTTTTTTTTGCCCGGACGCACTTCCTTGCGTGTAAAGATGTAGCTGGTGGGTAACAGCAGTCAGGGGGAAACGTTTTTTTTCGCGAAATACAGTGGCCCGTCCGGTGGGTCCCAGCTGTCAGGTGGAGGAATCATTATTTTCCGCGTAATAAGGAGGCACTTCCTTGCTGCGGCCGTGGACCCAGCTGTCGACCTCTCCACGTCTGATCCACGTCCGATGGAAGTCGTTCCTTGACCACATTGACCACGCTGCGCCGAGAGCACCAGGGCGCTGGATGACGGCGAGGCCTAGGAAGGGGACGACGGGAGCGGGGAAGGCGTGCAAGTGGAAGCCCGCGGAGAGGAGTACGAGGGTTCACCGTTCGGCTGCGGTGTGAGGTTGCCGTCGCGCAGGCACCGCCAGCGGTGGGAATAGTAGGGGCGGTGAGGCCTCAGCGGCAAAGACAGCCGCCACGGAGGCAGGAGCATGCGGCACGACCGGCGCTGCTTTGGGCGGTGGAGCAAGAAGACCAAAGGTTGAAGAAGCACTACGGCCGTTGGATGGGCATCGTACGGTCACTGGAGCTAGAATCGTTCATATTGACTAAAGTTGACAAAGGCCCCCGTCCCAGTCAACTTAGTAGGCCCACTATCAGCTTCCCACCATGGTGGGTCCCAGCTAGCATGGGGAGTATTCATTTTTGTTGTGCGTAATAAGGAGGCACTTCCGGTGGGTCCAAGCTGACAGCGCGGGGAACGTTTTTTTTCGTGAAATACGCTGGCCGTCCGTTGGGTCCCAGCAGTCAGGGGGGAAACGTTTTTTTGGCGAAATAAGGTGGCCCGTCCGGTGGGTCCCTGCTGTCTCAGGTGGAGGAATAATTATTTTGCGCGTAATAAGGAGGCACTTCCTTGCGGCCGCCTGGACCCGGCTGTCAGCCTCTCCACGTACAGTACTCTTCCGATGGAAGTCGGTCGTTGTCCACGTTGACCACGCCATACCGAGAGCACCAGGCGGTGGTGCGGACGACGGCGAGGCCTAGGAAGGGGACGACACGAGCGAGGAAGACGCAGCAGTGGTAGCCCGTGCGGAGAGGAGTACGAGGGTTCACTGGTTCGGCTGCGGCGTGAGGCTGCCGTCGCCGCAGAATAACAGGGGGTGTGGGTGAGTAGAGGGATACCCTGGGCCAGCGGTGGGAGTAGTAGGGGGCGGTGAGGCCTCGGCGGCATCACAGCTGGCCACGAGAGGCAGGAGCACGCGGCATGACCGGTGCCGCTTTGGGCGGCTGGAGCAAGAAGACCAGAGGTTGAAGAAGCACTATGGCCGTTGGATGGACATCGTACGGTCATTGGAGCTAGAATCGTTCATATTGACTAAGTTGACAAAGCCCTCCGTCCCCGTCAACTTAGTTGGCCCACAGGTCATCCTCCCACTATGGTGGGTCCCATCTAGCAGGGTGGGTATTCATTTTTTTGTGCGTAATAAGGAGGCACTTCCTTGCGTGCGAAGTTATAGCTGGTGGGTCTGACATGTCAGCGGGGGGAACATTTTTCTCGCGAAATACAGAGGCACTTCCGGTGGGTCCCAGCTGTCAGGTGGAGGAATCATTATTTTACGCGTACAGTCCACGGCCGATGGATGTCGTTCGTTGACCACGTTGATCAGGCCGCGCCGAGAGCACCGTGGCGGTGGACGACGGCGAGGCCTAGGAAGGGAACGACACGGAGCCGGGGAAGACTCGGCAATAGTTGCCCACGCGGTGGGGAGTACGAGGGTTTACTGGTCCGAGTGCCGTCGCCGGAAAATAACAGGAGGTGTGGGTGAGCAGAGGAATGGCCTGGCCAGCAATGAAGTAGGGTGGGGCGGTGCGGGCATGCGGCAAGACAGCCCGCCACGGAGGCGGGCGAGCAGTCCCACCGGAGCTGGTTTGGGCCGCTGGAGCAAGAAGATCAGATATTGAAGAAGCAGCATGGCATCCAACGGTCACTGCTGCTAGAATCATTTGTGGACTAAGTTGACAAAGGCAAAGTACACGTCAACCTAGTAGACCCACAAGTCAGCCTCCAAATCTGTCCCAAACAGCATACAGCCCGAAATTTCTAGCCGGATTCAAATTAATTTTAAATCTAAATATACCTTAATTGAAATTCAATGAAATTTTACCCGCACAAAAACAATGAAATTTAAAATATCAAAATCCGAAAGAAAACAGTATTTGGGAACTAATTGCCTGTTTGCTGTATTTTTTTCATTTTACAACCCATTTATTACTTATAGCCCATTTATTATTACTTATAGCCCATTTCTTATTACTTATAGCCCATTTTCAGGGAAAAATGCATCCCTCCTCGTCTTGAAAGATTTCCGGCCCAGCAGGGCGTAGAAAGGCAAGTAGGCCTATGTTGGTTATTCTGCAAAAAACAAAATAGCTGGCTAGCCATTTTTCAGAAAGGAAAAAAACAAACTGGGCTGGTCATGTGCTAAACATATGAAATAAAAGCCTGGGCTAGACGGTCCACGGGCCACGGGTCCCGCACAACCCAGTTGATACCCTTCTCCGTCCCGAAAAAACAAAATTACTGCGCGCGCTGCTGGGTCCCTACTATCATCCTCACCATGTACAGTCATCTCCTTATTCCTCTCGGTTGTTGACCATGTTGACAACACCAGAGGGCGGCGCCGCGGCGAGCGCGGAGGACGATGGTGAGGCCTCGGACGGGAACGAACAGGAACCGGGGAAGATCACAGCCAGCCGCGGGAGGCGGAGCAGCGGTCCCTTGGCGCTGGTTTGACTTTGGCGGCTCGAGGAAGAAGAGACTGAAGAAACGCGACAGACGTTGAATGTCAATCGAACGGTCAAGGTTGGCACAATCATTTTTTACTAAGCGGACACCAATTATGTAACACCCCGGAAGTAACTTTCCATATTTGTAACTCCAACTCTTGCCATTTTCGGCATTGTGATATGATATTCCCTCCGTGGTTGGGTTTTTCTTCATTTTTCATTTTGTCCATGTCATGCATTTTATATCATGTCATCATGTGCATCGCATTTGCATACGTGTTCGTCTCATGATTCCGAGCATTTTTCCCGTTGTCCGTTTTGCAATCCGGCACTCCTATCTCCCCGGCGGCACCTTTTACGTTTTTCCGTGTGCGGGTACTAAACCTTCTCGTAATGGACCGAGGTTTGTCAAGTGGCCTTGGTATACCACCGGTAGACCACCGGTCAAGTTTCGGGTCATTTGGAGCTCGTTTGGTACTCCAACAGTTAACCGCACTCTCGCAAAGGCCTCTTTTAAGTTGCAGCCCAACACCCCTTCAAAATAGTCCAATAACCCATCTAAGTCACTTCCATGCTCTCCGTCGTTCGATCACGATCGTGTGGCGAAAACTACACCTCATTTGGACTCTCCTAGCTCCTCTATGCCTATTTAAGCAACCCCATTCCAAATCTAAGGTCTAACCCTAGCCTTCCCTACCTCGCGCCGGACGAAAACCCCGCGCCGCCCGGACACGTCCGTCCCACCGCGCCGCCGCCATCCGAACCAATCAGGGCGCGCCACGTGGGCACGCCGCGCCGCCGCCGCCAGCGGCCTCATGGGCCCACGCCCGCCCGCCGCCTGCCTGGTCGCCAGGCTGCCCCTCCATGGCGCCCGAGGCCCCTCCGCCGCAAGGCGCCGAGCCAGCGCCTCCTCCGCCGCCTCTCCGACCGGCCTCGTCGCCTCCCTCGCCCGGCGGCGCCGCCGGCCCCTCCGCCAGCGCCTCGGCGTTTCTCGCCATGGCGCCTCTGCCGCGCCGCCCGGCGCCTCGCTCGCCGCCGGCGCCCTCCTCCGACCCCTTCGGCCGCCAGCGCCATCTCCCCCTTCCGGCCGCCGTCCCGCCGCGGATCCGGCGAGCCGCCGCCGCCGTCGCCCGATCGGGCCGGATCCCGATTGGATCTCGGAATCCCGTTGACTTCTTCCCCTCTCTTATTTCCTCTAAGTATTTTTGCTCCGTTGATATTTTGTGGCATTTTCATCGTAGCATAACTTTGCATCTGTAGCTCCATTTTGCGCGTATAATATATCAAAATGTTCGCCTCGAAGAGCAGAGCATTTCTTCTCATTGCATCATTTTTATTTGAGCTCATCTTGATGACCGAAATGCTGTTGGAAGAGGGCTATGTGATGTTAGTTTCTGTTTCTTAACAGAACATGCACTTTTGTTATGTTTGCCATGATTGATGTGTGCACCCTATGAAGTTGAGTCCTACATGTGTTTTGTAATATGCCATGCCATATTTCCAGGGGTGTATGCCATGTATTTTTGTGATCTATGTGGTGACTAGCACAAGCATGCAAAGTAGGTGTCCTGATGTTGCTGTTTTCAGCTCTGTTTTGCTGATATTTTGATGCCATGTTAACTTGATGCTACCGAGAGATACATGCATATTTTGAGATACTTCAGTAACGATTTTTTGTTCTACATGTCTTGCTCTATCCATCCATGCCTTTGTTTGCAATTATGGAGTGCCATAGCTTGAGTCAATCGAGCTCTACTTTTGCTATCAAATGTTTCCTGGCAGATTGTTTACATGTTATTCAATTTTGCCAAGGTTGTTGTGGTTGATCCATGTATGCTATGATGTTGTTCTTGCCATGTATGTCTTCTATGCCATGTCTTCTTGATGTATGTATGCTTTGTTTATCATGAAAGGCTCTGTAGTGAGTGCTTTGAGCTCTCAAACATGCCTACTCGTTATCTGTTTTTGACATGTCATGTTGCTGAATCTGTTAACGAAACTTGCGATATTGACATGGGTGTTACTATATTTTCTGATCCTTTTTGGCTTATGGTCAGTAAGGGACTTTTGTTCTATGCTTTGAGTAGATTCATGCCATGCCATGTTTTGCTATTATAAGTTCCTGTAGCATGTAGTTTTCTTGCTCTGAACATTGCTACCTGATGCTGTTTTTGCCATGTCCAGCCTGATATTTTGTGCACTTTTGCCATGCTTGTTTGAACCTGTTATGATGTGATTTAGCCGTAGCTCAGTGTTCATCTTTTGTCAAGCATCTTGAGTAGATCACTTCCATATACTTTGTTGATACGTTTGGGTGCAGTAGCTTAATTTATTGTTTCTTGCTAAGTGGCATCATGCTGTTAATGGCAGATTTGTGTCATGTTTTGCTTGTCATTTGCAAACCGTGCATCCGTTTCCGGTGATCTTTATATCGATTTCAACCAAAATCATCTCATCTTTTCAGTGGCATACTTGGTTTGCCAAGTTGATGCCTGGTTCATCATTTTCCTTCCGGAGCGCGCATAAGCATTGCATATCACATCTCGCATATCATGCCATATATTGCATTATGTTGCTTGTGCATTGCACCGTGATTTATTGTGGTTCCTTTGTTTGTGTTCTTGCTTTGGGTAGAGCCGGGAGACGAGTACGTGAACGAGGAACCTGTTGAGAACGCTTTCGAGGATCAAGCTTTCGACAACTCTGAGAACATTGCAGGCAAGATGACCATACCCTCGAAATCACTTCTATCTTTGCTATGCTAGTTGCTCGCTCTTTTGCTATGCCTATGCTACGATTCCTACCACTTGCTTTATCATGCCACCCATATTGCCATGTCAGCCCCTAACCATCCTTTCCTAGCAAACCGTTGATTGGCTATGTTACCGCTTTGCTCAGCCCCTCTTATAGCGTTGCTAGTTGCAGGTGAAGCTGAAGTTTGTTCCTTGTTGGAACATGGAGATGTTGTTCCTTGTTGGAACATGTTTACTTGTTGGGGATATCACAATATATATCTGCTATAATTAATGCATCTATATACTTGGTAAAGGGTGGAAGGCTCAGCCTTATGCCTGGTGTTTTGTTCCACTCTTGCCACCCTAGTTTCCGTCATACCGGTGTTATGTTCCTTGATTTCGCGTTCCTTAAACTGTTGGGTGATTTATGGGACCCCCTTGACAGTTCGCTTTGAATAAGACTCGTCCAGCAAGGCCCAACATTGGTTTTACCATTTGCCACCTAAGCCTTTTTCCCCCGGGTTTTCTCGAGCCCGAGGGTCATCTTTATTTTAACCCCGGACGGTGCTCCTTCGAGTGCTGGCCCGAACGGGCAGACTGCGGGGCCACCACGGGGCAACTCGAGGGCTGGTTTTACTCGTAGGCTGACCTATCCGGTGTGCCCTGAGAACGAGATATGTGCAGCTCCTATCGGGATTTGTCGAAACAGTCGGGTGGCTTTGCTGGTCTTGTTTTATTGCTGTCGAAATGTCTTGTAGTCCGGGATTCTGAGATTGATCGGGTCTTCCCGGTAGAAGGAATATCCTTCGTTGACCGTGAGAGCTTATAATGGGCTAAGTTGGGACACCCCTGCAGGGTAATATCTTTCGAAAGCCGTGCCCGCGGTTATGAGGCAGATGGGAATTTGTTAATGTCCTGTTGTAGAAAACCCGAAGTTGACCTTAATTAAAATACACATCAACCGCGTGTGTAACCGTGATGGTCTCTTCTCGGCGGAGTCCGGAAGTGAACACGTGTTGGAGTTATGTCGGCGTAAGTAGTTCAGATCACTTCTTGATCGCTACTAGCTTCACGACCGTGCTTTGCTCCTCTTCTCGCTCTCTTTTGCGAATGTAGCCACCATATATGCTAGCGCTTGCAGCAGCTCCACTTTACAACTCTGTCCTTCCTATAAGCTTAAATAGTCTTGATCTCATGGTGTGAGATTGCTGAGTCCCCATGGCTCACAGATTCTACCAAAACAGTTGCAGGTTCCGATGATGCCAGTGCAGGTGACGCAACCGAGCTCAAGTGGGAGTTCGACGAGGAACGTGGTCGTTACTATGTGTCTTTTCCACGATGATCGTAGTGGAGCCAGTTGGGACGATCGGGGATCTGTGTAGCATTTGGGGTATCTTCTTTTATTTTGGTTCCGTAGTCGGACCTTGAGTGTACTCGAATGATGGATGTTTATTTATGTACTGTGTGAAGTGGCGACTGTAAGCCAACTATGTATCTCTTTCCCTTATGTATTACATGGGTTGTGTGAAGATTACCTCACTTGCGACATTGCTTTCAATGCGGTTATGCCTCTAAGTCGTGCCTCGACACGTGGGACATATAGCCGCATCGAGGGCGTTACAAATTAGCATACTTTTTTATATATTGGAAGAAAACTGCGAGGAAAATGCGTTCGTCTGCCGTCCTCCTCACAGGGAACGTTCGCCACATAAGTGACTAGCACCCTTGGTTTTCAACCGAGAGGTCTTGGGTTCGAGTCCGAGGAACTCTCAATTTTGTCCTCCTTCCTTCCTCACAAAAAAAGGGAAAGAAAATCAAAGACTTGGGAAGGCGTACAGAACAAGCTAGTGTACCAGTAAAGAGATGTTGCCGAGTTTTAGAAAAAAGAAAGACGTGCTCCTGTAGCTGGTTTGAATCCAAACCTAGACTATGACTATATATGGTGCTATGCTACTCTGCAAGTAATGAAACTGACATATCCAACGTTCGCTTCTCCTCTTCTCTACTTACTCTGCCTAGCATCTGAAGCTCTGGCCGCAGCAACCATGTCCGCTGGCTGCTCGTCCACCCGCTCTTCAGCAGGCAACAACCAGATATGCGCCAAGTCGCCACCTGTACCATCGCCTGTCTGTCTCATCACACCCCCGCCGACATGCGCACCGCAGCCGATTGCTCATCGCAACCCGCTGCCGTTGGTGTGGTGCCACTGCTGCAAATCACGCAGAGTCATCCGTCGCGTCTCAACCACAATCCGCAACCCTGGCCGAATCTTCTACAAATGCCCGAATCATGGGGTAATAATATGTTTAAGTGTTCTTCTGCTGCTTTCAGTTGCTGATTTTTTAATAGTTTGGTTGATGATCTTCCAATTTGATTCGTGCGTAAAAGGGAAGATTAAATGATTTGTATTTCGGGAAGTTCTTGATGTGGGGAATGCAACTACGTTGATTATTTGGTTAGCCGAGGAATCCCAATACCAATAGGTTGGGGTGTTGGACAAGTAACTGAAGGAACGACAGAAGAGGAAGATGCAGAGCAGAAGGTTAAAGACGCAGTTCCTCTGATCATGGCCAAGCAACAGCTGCTGAACGGCCTTGACAGCAATGAGGAGATGAAAGAGCTTGTCAAGATAATGGGTAAAATCGATGTGCTCTGTAGGATGATTGTTTCTTTATTTGCAGTTTATGTAGCACTCGTGATGTATTCAGTGGCTACGACATGAGCACTTTGCTGAAACTAGTAATGAATTAAACCTGTGTAGCAGGCTGGGCGTAGTGTTGTGAACATCTAATGATTTCTATTAACGGAAATCAGGGGGTATCCCCTTTTGCTCATATAAATAAATAGATAGCAGAGGCCCTGTCGGGTCAGCTTTGTTCTCATTCGAAGACGTCGAGCAAATTGCAGTCCAACAACAAACTATGTCATCAAATTCAAGTTTCACAGCCAAATACAAGTACAACTAAACAACAATGTCATCATGTTTTAGTTGTCATACAATCACCAAACACAAATCAGCATACATAACAAGTGATGTTCTCACAGCAAAATACTAAACAACATGTTCATCAGGTTTCAGTTGTCTTAGCAAACACAATATCACATAGTAGATAAAAAAACGTCTTCTGACAGGCAAATACGACAAAAGCAATGTAATCATCATCCGCAGCAGCAGCGTCAACATCTTCGCCATGTGTATTAGTCTGAATCGTAATTCCCCACGGTGTCATCTTCTTCTTCGTCCTCAACGTCCTCGAACGTTGGCTTCTTCTTGATCAACTCTTGTATGTCCACAGCACGACAGGCAATCTTTTTGCCGGCGTCATTGACGTGATGGTTCTCAAAGATATTAGGAACATCTGTGTTATCTTGTACATCAGGAGCAGTGTAAGCATCATCTTGTTGTGCAACTTCATTAAACGAATTCCTCTACTCAAACCTTTGCAATACTCTCCAGTCATCGCTACGTGCAAATGTGTCTTCCAAGAAAAATATCTGTGTTGCTTGATTTGCCAAAATAAAAGGCTCGTTGGTGCGTACGCCGCCTTGACATTGATGGATTTGAAATAATCATCAGCTCTGGGTTTTGCGATCCTGGAAAACAGGTTATACCAACGACAAAGACAACAGAACCACACACCGATGATCCTCGAAATCGGAGATATCTGCAATCGAACAATGTCTGTTATGTTAGCATACATTTCAGTTGTCTCTTTGTCATACGTATCTGTGCTCATGATGACACTGTTTTGTGTCTTCCTGCCTTCGTCTCGTCCAAGAGTGTTGTAGCGCACATCTCCAACAATGCAAGATACATAATGTCTTACCCGAGTATCAGGACCCATTGCTAGTGAGTAAAGGGCATCATCAACTGCCTGCCCATCCTCCCGCATCTTCTTAACCTATGGTTAGAAAGTAGACAAGCTGATCATCTTATGTACTCAATATATTAAAGAAACTGACAGTGCACTTCAAAAGCTTACATGGTTCTTGAACCATTTCACAAATCCTGCCATAACCAGTTTGTCAATGTTTCTTGGATTTTGCGACAGTAACTCCTCTTTGTACATGCTGCACAACATAGTGATCGCATCAAACATCTAAATATATAAGAATGTGCTGCAAGTTTAGTAGATTACGATGTATAAGCTGTAGTACTGCACTTACTTGATATAAGGTAGTATCTCAGGACAGTTATTCAACACATACCAAACCATTTTGTCCAAATCTTTAGGTTTGTCCTCTTGTCGACTCTTCCTGTTACTTTAATGCAGAATAATCAAAACATTGAGCCGGGATTGTCTTCACCCACCTCTTTCCTAAGCTGATCAGCTGTTTCAATGTATTTTGAGCAGAATGTCAACGCTTCTGTAGCAATGTAGGCCTCTGCAATGGAACCCTCGGTCTAGCTCTGTTCCTAACATAGACCTTGAAAGTGCCTAGCTGCCTTTCAATAGGGTACATCCAGCCATACTGTACTGGACCTCTAAGTAGTGCCTCATCAGGTAGATGAATAGCCAAATGCACCATCACATCAAAGAAGGCTGGAGGATATATCTTCTCAAGGTCGCATAGGATAGTTGGTATCTTGTCTCTAAGACGCTCCAAAGCATCTATCCTGATATTTCTACTATAGAGTTCCCTGAAGAATTGTCCCAACTCTTGCAATCTGCTCAGATAAGTCGTATGCCCAATCCTCTAAGGATAACAGGTAAAACCCTTTGAAGTAGGACGTGGCAGTCATGAGTTTTCAACCCTTGAACCTTGTTTCCATCTGCACTGACTCTCCTTTCAGGGTTGGAAGCAAATCCATGTGGGAATCTCACACGTGATAGGACCTCGCAGAATTCTTTTCTTTTTACCTTGTCCAAGACGTACATAGCTGGGGCCATATCCCGTGGTTTACCTTCATCTTGCACCTGCAAATCCTTTCTGATACCCAGGTGTGTCAAATCAATCCTAGATTTTAAGGTATCTTTCGTCTTGCCTGCAATGTTAAGAAGTGTGCCGATAATGCTGTCACATATATTTTTCTCGATGTGCATCACTTCAAGATTATGCCGCAGATCCAAATCTATCCAATACTCCAAGTCCCACAAAGTGAACCTACGGGTAAACAATAATCTCTCTTCTACCGTGCCACGCTTTCTTTTCCGCTACCATTACCGGGATGGTTTCACGGTGTAATATGCCCGACCTTTCTAATTCCACTTGCAACTCATCGGTGGTGAGCCTCTTTGGCGCATCACGGTTTTCATGCTTTGCATTGAACACATGTCTTCGGTATTTTCTAGGATGCGGCTTGTCCTTGGAAAGGAAACAGCGGTGTCCAATGTAACAGATCTTGCTATGTATTGCGTGATGACAATGATTCTGTCACTGTGAACACATGCATTGTAACCATGTGTCGTTCGCCCTGACATAGTGCCCAAAGCCAGATAATCATGGATGCACCAAATTACAACAACACATAGAAATAAATCAGCTGGTGGGCTGCTATGTAGGTCTCGAGTGAGAACACCCTTCCATAGCTGTTGAAGTTCCTCCACAAGAGGCTCCATGAACAAATCAAAATCCTTTCCAGGACTTTTTGGACCTGGGATGAGCAAGGCCATCATGTAGTTTGATTCTTTGGTGCAGACATTTGGAGGCATGTTGTAAGGGATAACAAGCACTGGCCACATGCTATATGTGGCGCTTTGGTGGCCAAATGGGTTAAATCCATCTGAAGCTAAGCCAAGTCTAATGTTTCTCGGGTCAGCAGCAAACTCTTTGTGTTTATCATTGAAGATTTTCCACTCACTACCATGAGATGGATGGCTCATTACATTCTGATCTCTGTACTCCTGGTTCCTAGAATGCCACAGTACATCCTCTCTTGTTTCAGCATCATGAAACAACCTCTGCAATATTGGTGTAATTGGAAAATGTCTCCGAATATTATGAGGAACCCTCTTCACAGCATCGCCATCTTTCCATCTTGATGATTTGCATTTTGGGCATTCACTTAAGTTGGCATAATCCTTCCGGAACAGAACACAATTATTCTTACAAACATGGATCATATCATATCCAATTCCAACTGCATGAAGGAAATTCTTCATTTTACTGTAGGTGTGTGGCAGCTCAGACGCATCTAGGAAAGATTTCCGGAAAGCATACAACATGGCATCGAATGATTTGTGGGTCATCCGCTCAGATGTCTTCACCTGAAGAAAGGTGACCATAGCTGAGAATACTGACAGCTTATTTCCTGGGGTGACAGCAACGTTGCATTGTTCCAACATGCGGGCCCACTGTTTTTCTTCTGCAGGTGAAAGTTCACGGAATGCACGAGCATTTCGTAGCGTTGTTTCAATGTTAGTCAAACTCACTGGCTCCGCCACCACCACCTCCTCCTCCTCCTCTTCCACCTGAGCATCAAGCAGATCAAGATGGTGATCTGCTGCTTCCATGTAGTCAATAACGTTGATGTTCACAGCTTCACCATGATGAACCCACCTAGTATATGTGACCGACATCCCATACAAGTGTAGATGATTTTGCCCAGTTGACTGGGGTCTTGTAACTGAATTCATACAACTGCTACACGGGAAGAGCACATCTGATTTCCGACCACCGTACTCAGCTCTGATAAAGTTCATGAAGTTTTCAACCCCCTCGACATATGCAGCGGAGAATCTTGAGCAGAAGTTATCCAAGTCCTGTCCATCATTAGACATACAAATTAGTTCTTCGCTAGATATTACAGGAAAAACATATATGCTTTTTTATGAAGTCCAGAAAAAAATACCTAGGTCGATGTCTAAAGCTATGGCAAGATATTTGGACGAGCAGATCTAAGTAACGAAATATATGTAAAGCTAATTCAGCAAACAGATTTGAGTGCTAAATTATGGCAGGTTGTTTCAGCAGTCAATGAGCCCGAGCACACAGCCATCGAACTATCGAAGGCCATCGCAGCAACAAAGATCGAGTATAAAACGGTGTAGAGCTATTTCACCTAACAGATTGGCTACTAGACCATGGCAATCTACGTCACAATAAATATATGGCAGGATATTTTAGCAACTAATCGGCCTTGGCATGCCATCTCAGCTAAGCAGATTGAGTGCAGAACAGGGCAAGGAAGCTTCTTAAGCAGAGCATATTGACAGTAAACTACTTCGGCAAACAGTGAGATTAACAGCGTCTATCAGCTAACATTCAGCGCTACACCGACATGAACGGGGCCTCAGTCTAGAATGCGCGTACCGTGGGAGAAGCTGACCGCCGTGCGTCTCCACACGAACGTCGCCAGCGGTGGCGGCGCTGACCGCCGTGCGCCTCCACAAGAACGTAGCCAGAGGTGGCGGCGCGGCTAGAGGACGGCAGTCTACGAGAGCGTACTATGGGAGCGAGAGGATCGCCGTGCGTCCCCTCGACGAACCGCGGCGCCGAAGTATCGGCGTGGCGGGGAGGGCGGCTTTGGCGGAGCGAATGGAGTGGAGGGGGACGGGGAGGGGTTTGGGGAATATTTGGCCGAAGGGCGGTTGAATCAATTTGGGAATTTTTTTTGTGTGTGTGTGTGGGAGAGATTTTCACGCGGTGGGCGGGGGGTGTTTGGCGCATGGTCGGTTTCTCCAAGTGCAGTCTCACGTGTCAGTGAAGAGGCAAGCCGAAGCACGTTCCGTTTGCGTGAGCCGTGTGCAGGACCGAACGTGTGTGGGGTGCAATGCGACCACGACAGGAGTGCTGTGAGTGTACCGCCTTTTTTCCTTTTAAACTAGGTGCCTCGCCCCCTAAAATTTTTTTTGCTTCGCGCGATCCATCGATACTACTACTAGTAATCCGGTAATCCCGACTAAAACGGCGCGGCCGGGTCTTTTCCCGCGCGATATGCTGGGAGGTTGGCTTATTGGGTTTTTTAGATTTGTCTCGGTTAAATAAAAAGCAGAGTTGGTGATGATGGTGTGCCTGTCATCCTACAATATAGGCCGTCCGATCTATATCTAACGGATAGGAAGGAAACTATGACAATTTACCCGCACTCCTCTCCACATTTGTAGATAAGGCTTTCCCTCGTTCATCCTTTTCTCCCACAAGATCTTGATCTTCCGTGCACCAGTACTCCTACAATATGTATATTATTGTGAAAGTTCATATACACTGGCCAAGATTAATGCAAACACGGCAGATTTTCATTACATTTGAACTTCTATAAGACAGAAAATAAAAGAAACCCGACCCTAAACCTATTCTCTGGCGGCGCGCACGGCGTCCTCCATCTGCGATCTCTATGTACGGCGGCCGGGTTCAAGACCCGTGAAGTGAAGGTGCGGTCTCCCGCGAGGAAGAGTAGAACACGGGATACGGACCGGCCAGTTGGCACACCATGCCCTGCCGCCTCCCATGCCCTACTCATCCTCGGAGGAGTCCCCGACCTCGGCAGTGCCGGACGTTGGACGGGGCAAGTAGGACGCGTGGCTGACGGTGCTCTCATCGTCGGCCGCCAGCGTGGCCACCACTTGTGCGGTCGCGTCCGCGTCCGGCTACGCCGCTATTGCGTCGCGAGAGGCGACTTGAGCGAGGGCGGCGACCTCGAGCTTCATCCCCAAAGACAAGCTCTCCCGCAGAGCGTTCGCACTTGCGGTCATGGCGGATGTGGTGTCAGGTAGGAGGACGATGCGCTACGGTGTGGAGGTTAGCTGGGCGTTGCCGCTTTAAGTAGCGCATTCCGATGAGGCCAGGCATCTGGGTGCGTCATTAAGTCGCCGGAGTTGGTTCCTCGGGCACCAAGCCTCTTAACGACGACATACGAACGGACGACATGAATGCGGGCAGCTGGCGCCGGCTGGGAACGCACCGCGCGACGGCGCGAGGGACGAGGGCTTTGGTGTGCCAGGGTAGTCAGCTCCGGTCGTGGTAACGTTGGAGATGCCCTTTGCTCAAATGCGATCCCCGCATGTCATTGAAAAAGCAAGATGACCCGACATGGTCTCAGGTCCAGAGGATGCAGTTGGCCGCGCTACACCACTCCGCGGATGCGTCGCGGCGCCCCGTGCATACGCGATGAGCCGGGTGTTGGGATGTGTTTGGATTGTGGCCAAAGTGCACCTTACCAAATTTTTGGTCATGACCCAAAGATTGGTCTTTGTTTGGATGGTTGCCATTTCTTTGGCATGCCAATGAACTCTAGCCAACTCTAGTTCATTTTTCTTGCCAATGTCGGTCAAAACATGGGCAACCAATACCTCAACCAAAATTTTGGCTACCAATGCTTTGATGGGGCATCCTTGGGCACAAACCAAACATACCGTTAGTCGTGCCACAGCACAAACGCCACCCTCGGCACACTGAAACCGACCCTGTCTATCAACGATATGAGCGTGTCGCTCACCGCGGTCGCCGTGTCCAGAGGCGATGCTGGAGCTGCGCCCCGTTGTTGGCCCCAAAGACCCACATGAACGGTTGTCGGTGGCGAGGAGGTCGTGGGCCAGCTCCTCCATTGGACTAGTCTGCGCTACGTCGTCCCGACGGGTGTGCCCCACATGTCGGTTTCCCTGTTTTCCCAGCCATATTCGAGCGTCAGTGCTCCGCGTTGCGCATTAGGCCTTTCACTATGTAGGCCAAGCGAGACAACTTATTGTTTATTTGAGCCGTTCAAGTGTAATCATGTGGCATTTGCTTATTTCTCATTCCTCTCCAACCCTCTTCTCCATCGATCATGTCGCCCTCCAGTCGAGTCCATCCTCCCGCATGCCTCGCTTGAACATTCCGCCGAGTATCATTCACATGTACCCACCCTAGTCCTCTTTCAATAGATCTCCGGACCCCGAGATGAAATCGAGAGGGAGCAGTGGGGCACGTGATACCTAAGGCGGATTCAAAATTTTGAACCGGTGATCATAGCATCCGCAAATCATATATAAAGGGTATTCAATGTTCGTTTCGTTTTTGAACGTACAATATACTCCCTCCTATCCTTTCTACCTTACATATATGTGACGCCCGGGTATTTAAGCTACAGTAAACCTCTGCTAATGATGCCACGTCACCTCCATTACTATTGCTAATCTCGCGTTAGTTTGAAACCGGTTCGAATTCAAATTTAAAACCAAGCAAACAATAAAAGTTTTCAAATATTAAAACTAAAATGTTCGGAGTGAGCCAAATAATGCATAAGTAAGTATGGTGGAGAAACCACACTTTTATAAAAGTGTAAAATATTCTAAAATGTTTTAAACAGTAGCAAAGACAATTAGTTGAATGCCTTTTACAATAAATAAAATATTAAACTAATTTATTTTGTTGCCCAAACTTATGTGGCAGTAGCTAATTACTAACACTAAATTAGGGACTACTTTTATAGTTTATAAAACTAAAATAAAAGAGGAACTAAAATAAAACAGAAAACAGAAAAGGAATAATAAACAAAAATAGAACAAAAGAAATAAAACAGAAAAGGCCCCCCCCACTGGGCCTCGGCCCACCCACATGCCAGACCGGCCCACCCCACTCCCCATACCCTCCCCTGTCGGCCGAAACCCTAGGGCAGCCACTCCCACTCCCCCCTCCCGACGCCACTCCCTCTTCCCTCCCGATCCAATCGGGATCGAGGCGAAAGCCTCCCCACCCCCACGATCCCCTTCCCCCACGTTCTCTCTCTCCCACTCCCGATCCAATCGGGACCGGGATCGATCCCGCCCGGCACTACCCATCACCGCCGCCCGAAGCCACCTCGCGGCACCCATCCCCGGCGCCGCCCCGCCCTGTCACCGCCTCCTCCTCACCTCACCCCCCGAGTCGCCCCCGAAGCCACCCTCGCTCCCTCCAATCTAGATCGGGGGCAGGCGACCCCGTCGCCGCCGTCGCCGCGCTTCCACCTCGTCGGCGCGCCCGTGCCCGAGGGACCGCCGCCTCCCCGCCGGGCAGTTCGACCTCGACCTCCTCCTCGCCACCGCCTCATCCCACCTCCACCTCGCCCTCGTCGCTGGATGCGCCGATCCCGTTGCCCCGAGCCCGGCGCCGGGCTCGACGCCGCCCGCCGTCGCGGGCTGCGCCCGCCTCGCCACCACTGCCGCGACGGGCCCTTCTTCGGCGCCCCTCCATCCCACGACCTCCGCTCCTCTCCTCCCGAGATCGGACGCCGCGCCCTGCCTCGGTCGTCGCCCACCTGTCGCCTCACCGGCGTCGCCCGTCGTCACCGCCACCTCGTCGCGTCCCCATCCTCCTCGCGGACCTCCCCACTGCCTGCCTCCTCGACGCCGACGACGTCCCGTTTCCCTCCTCGACACCCACTGCCCGAACCCCACGGCCCCGTGAGCGCCTCCCGTGCTCCTCTCCCTCTTCCCTCCTCATCTTGGGCGTCGCCATGCCCGCCGTCCCAAGCGCGCCTCACCGGCCTCTGTGGCGGAGGCCGGGCGCCTGCGGCGAGGCCATGACCTCGCCTAGTGCCCAGACGGCCGCCTCCTGCGACCTCTCCTCCCCGCTAGCCTCTGCCCGGCGGCCGGCCTGTGTGCTGCAGGCCCTCCCCGCGCCCGCTGTCCGCTCCAGCGCCCGAACCCGCCGCCCCACGTCTCCGTCCTGCCGGCCTCGAACATGGCCTCGCCGGAGCCCGGTCCGGCCACCGCGCCCCTGCCCCTTCCCCATGCGCGTCAGGTTAGTGGAGGGAGGTGGCCTGAGCCACTTATAGGTGGGGCCCTGCCCCTTGTAAATCAGAAAAAGAAAAGAAAGAAAAGAGTAGAGAAAAACGAAAATGAAATTAGTCAAAGAAATAATTAATTAATTAATTAATTAGTGAATTAATTAAGTTAATTAATTTGGTTTAACTAAAGTAATTAGAATTAGTTAACCTAATCAAGTAATTAAGCTAACTAACCTGTTTAGTTAATCTCAGTCAATGACAAATGGGACCCACCTGTCAGGTTGACCAGTCAACGGTCAACGTTGACTCACAGCGTCAACAAACACTATTCGGATAATGTTAATTTAATTAATAATTAATAAATTAGAAAATGATTTAAAACTTTAAAAATTAATATAAAATAATCCATAGCTCGGATGAAAATACTTTCTACATGAAAGTTGCTCAGAACGACGAGACGAATTCGGATACGCAGTCCGTTCGTCCGCCACACACCCCTAACCTATCGAACCTGCAACTTTCCCCCTCCGGCTCGTCTGCCCGAAATCACGAAACACCGGGAATACTTTCCCGGATGTTTTCCCCCTTAACCAGTACCACCTCATACCACGTTAGGGCACGCCTAGCATCGCTACTTGTCATGTCATGCATCGATATGCATCTGTTTACTTGGTATTCATTGTTTCTTCCCCCTCTTCTCTCCGGTAGACTACGAGACCGACGCTGCTGCTGCCCAGTTCGACTACGGTGTTGACGACCCCTCTCTCTTGCCAGAGCAACCAGGCAAGCCCCCCCTTGATCACCAGATATCGCCTACTCTTCTCTATACTGCTTGCATTAGAGTAGTGTAGCATGCTACTGCTTTCAGATACTCCTATGTTGCTGCATAGCCTGTCCTTGTTACTACTGTTGTTACCTTACCTTCAATCCTATATGGTTAGTATAGGATGCTAGTACTTTCATCTGTGGCCCTACATTCTTGTCCGTCTGCCATGCTATACTATCGGGTCGTGATCACTCGGGAGGTGATCACGGGTATATACTATATACTTATACATGATACATGTGGAGACTAAAGTCGGGTCGGCTGGTGGAGCACCCACGAGTGGATCTTTGTGGCGGAGCGACAGGGCAGGTTGAGACCGCCTAGGAGAGAGGTGGGCCTGGCCCTGTTCGGCATTCGCGGATACTTAACACGCTTAACGAGATCTTGGTATTTGATCTGAGTTGGCTACGAGCTTATACGCACTAACCATCTACGCGGGAGTAGTTATGGGTATCCCGGCGTCGTGGTATCACCGACGACTTCGACATCACGACGGAGGCGCGCGGCGCGGATTGGACTGAACGCCTTCTAGGCTAGGTCTGCTTCCGGCCGCCCGCAACGTCTTGGTGTGCTTTGGCGATGGGCCTGGACCCTGGCGCTTAGTTTTAGACCGGCGTGTTGGCCTCTCTGTTGTGCCTAGGTCGGGCTGCGACGTGTTGATCTTCCGCGGCGGGCATGACCCAGAAAGTGTGTCCGCCAAATGGGATCAAGCGTCTTTGGGTAAGATGGTGCACCCTGCAGGAAGTTAATCTATTCGAATAGCCGTGATCTTCGGTAACAGGACGACTTGGAGTTGTACCTTGAGCTTATGACAACTAGAACCGGATACTTGATAAAACACACCCTTCCAAGTGCCAGATACAACCGGTGGTCGCTCTCTCTCAGGGATATGAGGAGGGGATCGCCGGGTAGGATTATTGCTATATGATGTTACTTGGAGGACTTCAGTTTGCCCTCTTCTACCTGTTGCAAGACAGGTGTCTAGAAGCGTAGTCTTCGTTAAGACTAGCTATCCCCCTCTTATTCTGGCATTCTGCAGTTCAGTCCACTGATATGGCCCTTTACACATATATCCATGCATATGTAGTGTAGCTCCTTGCTTGCGAGTACTTTGGATGAGTACTCACGGTTGCCTTGTTCCCCCCTTTTTCCCCTATCTCTACTCGGTTGCTGTGACCAGACGATGGAGCCCAGGAGCCAGACGCCACCGTCGATGACGACTACTACTCTGGAGGTGCCTACTACTACGTGCAGCCCGCTGACGACAACCAGGAGTAGTTAGGAGGATCCCAGGCAGGAGGCCTGCGCCTCTTTCGATCTGTATCCCAGTTTGTGCTAGCCTTCTTAAGGCAAACTTGTTTAACTTATGTCTGTACTCAGATATTGTTGCTTCCGCTGACTCGTCTATGATCGAGCACTTGTATTCGAGCCCTCGAGGTCCCTGGCTTGTATTATGATGCTTGTATGACTTATTTATGTTTTAGAGTTGTGTTGTGATATATTCCCGTGAGTCCTTGATCTTGATCGTACACATTTGCGTGCATGATTAGTGTACGATTGAATCGAGGGCGTCACAAGTTGGTATCAGAGCCGACTACCTGTAGGAATCCCCCTTCCACACTCCTTGGCCGAAGTCGAGTCTAGACTTTACAAAACTTTTACTAACTTGGCTGTGTGGCCCATGGGCCCACGTCGCCATTGGTGGTATTAGGATCTTTTACTCCTCGACCTTTACTCTGGGATTCTGAACGCTCTTCTATTCGGGTTAACCGATTTTTACTAAAATCTAACTTTAGGTTCTCGAAAATACTTTCTACCGGAGAGGCCCTTCATCCGGATGATCACCGATCGCACTCGTAAGATTTCGAGATACTCTTTGATATTCTCTCGAGACTTTGTGCCCATCACTTTTGCTATTCCGACCACCGATAAATCCGTATGGAAAACTACTTACACTTGCCATTCATACGATCATCCCCCATTGATCTTGTTATTACAAGATACCCCGAAGTTTTCTCTATTGTTCCGAGAATACTTTGTGCCTACTGCCTAGCAGTTCTTTGCCACATGAATACCCCTTCAAATAAATCCTCGCACTTGTCGAGTATCCGCTCATCCCCAGCTGTTCATGTGTTTCATAAAAGTCTTCAAAATACTATTCGATCTTCCGAAAATCCTCTGGAGCCTTTGGCTCTTGAAATTCTTGCTTGCTTGCATTATGGTTAATCCCATAAGTCTCGTAGTCATATTGACATTCCTTGTCATTATTATTTTGAGTCTGTTGACTCAATATGTTTGCGAATACTCGCAATCATCATTGATCCTTATAAATTACCTTTCCGGCTGAGCTGCCATTCTTTTAACTGGAATTGGTTCTCGACCAATCCAAGTGTCGTTGATTGTACCCTAAGGCTATTCAACTTATCCATCCCTAATCGAGCATTGCTTGACCCTTGATTTGGGAATCATAATTCCTTTGCATTTGACAATTGAGTTAGTCGGTTGTTTCTATAGTTTGATCTCCTTGCATTCTTCTTCCTCTAGTTGAGTACTGATGCTCACGTCAGATCCCTTGTGGACCACCAGATCCTTTGTTGGATTTTATCTGACAACGCCCTTCATATTCAATAACCTTGTGAGCCTTTCCTCTGATACATAATGCCTTTGGTAAATTGTATCCTCTGCTTTCTCAACCATGCTCTGCCTTCGAGCTTGAGTTAATTATTCCTAAAGATTCTGGTATATGATTCCAAGAAGCCCCTATGGGTTGAACATATGCCTTCACTAAACCGTGTGAACCCGAAAGTTTTCACGAATCATACTCTTCTGGTGCTTCGCCAGATAAAATTTTCAACCCTGCAACTTCATCGAACGTGAGAAGTGAATGAAAGTTTATGCATTGGAGAAGTGGGAGTCGACCTTGAACTTGTGTTCATGCCCATGGACACGATGTAGATCTTATCATTAAAGCTTCTCTTAAATTAATTATTCCTTTGGTATAAGTTCATCTTATATCAGGGATCTGGCCTTTTGCAATCGTGGTTCCGACCATGTTCTCTTTTAAATACCATTTCTCGTGCAAGTTTTAGCACTTGTCTTCTGTAGAGCAATACCCCCGTCCAACCTCTACTTTGATATGTCATCGAGTATTACCCCCTGGTATCTCGAGATTATCATGGAACTGCATAACTTCTTATGAGTTCTTCATCAAGTGCTACCTTCCCACTGATTCCAATTTTTCACGGGGTCTGAGTTATTAAACACTCAAAGACACCGATATCTGAACCGAGTCTGCACTACCGTTCAACAACTCTTCAGTAAGCTTCTATAAGTACGAGTTTGTACCCGACCACGCCATTCCTAGCCTGTTTGGCTATATCATTGTCGTGATGATTTTAACTGTGCTACCCGGTCCTTCTTCTCGGAGCACAATTTTCGACGATGAACTAACCTTACGTCGATCCTCATCGTCATATCATTTCGCCTTGAACAACAAGCTTGGTTTCGAGTTTGTGTCGTACCCTTGGTTCCAATAATCTTTCACTTCATCATTACTTTGACTTGATGTCGTCGCCGATCGATTACATCTTCATGAACTCTCGCGACAAAGGTGTCGTGATCGTCAACATTCTGAGCTCATCCAGGATATCAATTGAATTCATGATGAGAAATACCATCCTTGCCCTCGATGATTTGTATTATCATCGACCACTTTATTGCCTTCCCACCAACACAAGCTTGTTCATGTTTGGTGATATACCTTGAGGTCCTTGCTACCCAGCAATTGTTCTTCTTTACCTTGGAGTATTACCATCCTTTATGTCAAGAATGTTCTGAGATTTGTTCCACCTCTTGAGAATTCTTGACATAGAAATACTTCTCACCATCACCATTCCTTCTTGGTCCCCGTGTTAATTCCAACAAGTGAACGGTGTTGTTTGGATTCCTTCTAGCAACCCTATTTTTTTGAAGTTAATGGTCGAAGGTTCATTCTTAGGCTATCGATTATTGAATCACCATTCTGACATTGGTCGTGCAACCCAACCCATCGGGCGCACCTTTCAACCAATGTTTACTTGTGTATGTTTTCCTCGAGCATACTTCCTTATATCATTTGATCTGACAAATGTTATCTCCTTGTTCACTTGATTGTGGAAGTCCATCTTTTGGGAATCTCGGTGAATTGCCGTTGAGTTCACCAGACACCTCCTTGTCCTCTCCTTGGGTTAATGATGGACTCTTGTTAACGGAAATCACTTCATAGTTCCTTTCCCCCGAGAATCTTACAATGTCATCTTGTCAATTTGCGTTGCACCTTTTCTTCTCAGGTATCCTAAGTCTGAGGTATCCTGACACCAATCGGATCTGAATCTCGGTCAGATATGATGGTTGGGACAACTTTCCAAGAGTTATGATGTTGATCTTTGATGACGCGGTAACATGATGTCATGCCTAGCACCCCGGCTGGAGGACCTATCATTATAGATTCCTTTTCAGCAAGGTTATCCGTTCATCCATGAGGAAATTGTAAGACTTATTCTACAAGTTATTCTCGATGAATCCTTCGTGTTTCCAAAGTCTGATCTTCACCAAGACCATGTCAATGCTATCTCAAGCATGTCAATGGTACTCCGATTTTCAACAGGAACATTTGAAGCACGATGCTAAATTTTATTTATCATTTATCCTAACACCGTTGTATGGGTAATATCATGAGATTCCTCCCCCCCCTTACCTAAAGAGTTTTCTACATTTATCCTACCACGGATATCATGCTCTGCTTGTCCTTGGTAAGGATATATCCCTGAAATATGTGTTTAAACACATTTTCTTTTCCATTGTTCTGTTTAATATGATAATCATATTTTACTTTCCATTGGTTTGTTTAAACCTTCTTGTGATCTATATAATATAAGCAGTAATATCCCTGCTTATGTAAACACCTCGAGGTACAACTCTGTCAGTAAGACCCTGTTACTATTGTTGATGACATTCCGGTAGCCACCGATGGACGAGAACTTTGCCTATTGGTCCGCCTCGTTCAACGAGCAGGAAAATGGTTCTCTTCGCTCCTCGCCCTTGGTACCTATGTTGTTGCCGACATGACCCTCAGACTCTCCTCTGACATGCCTTGCTTACATGATCGTGCAAGATGTCACCGACCTTCCTACTTTTAACCACATGGTGGGCCCATAACCCACAGTTTCACATGATCGAAACCTGACTCTCCTGTACACCCCTGTTGCCCAAGTTATTCCTCGTGCTTGACTTCAGATGTAATTCACGGGTCACCTTCCTAGTAATCTATTCCGTATCGACACAAAACTTATTACCATTACGCTGGACCCCTTTTACACTTTGTTTCAGGCATCGAATGATTGCCTACCCGCTCGAAACTTCTCATGGTACCTTCTTACTCTGCTCTCGATAATTTCTTAAGTTCCAGTTCGAGAGTTACTTTCCGCCACCTTCCCCGATGTTAGCTACCAGATAGTCAACCTTGCAGAGGTTCGTTTTGCCGGAATAACCTCTTACCTATTCGTAAGTACGTTGGAGTCCCCGAGAATAGGGGCGGCATCACCATGATGACTTGTAGCAGAGAAATGAAGATGTCAAGGTAATGGATCGACCTCTTCAAGAAGATCAACCAAGACTGAGAAGATTCGTTAGGATTTCGTAACCAGACCTTTCCCCCTTACTCCCCTCTTAAATCTCGGGACGAGATTTCTTGTAGTGGAGGAGAATTGTGACGCCCGGGTATTTAAGCTACAGTAAACCTCTGCTAATGATGCCACGTCACCTCCATTACTGTTGCTAATCTTGCATTAGTTCGAAACCGGTTCGAATTCAAATTTAAAACCAAGCAAACAATAAAAGTTTTCAAATATTAAAACTAAAATGTTCGGAGTGAGCCAAATAATGCATAAGTAAGTATGGTGGAGAAACCACACTTTTATAAAAGTGTAAAATATTCTAAAATGTTTTAAACAGTAGCAAAGACAATTAGTTGAATGCCTTTTACAATAAATAAAATATTAAACTAATTTATTTTGTTGCCCAAACTTATGTGGCAGTAGCTAATTACTAACACTAAATTAGGGACTACTTTTATTGTTTATAAAACTAAAATAAAAGAGGAACTAAAATAAAACAGAAAACAGAAAAGGAATAATAAACAAAAATAGAACAAAAGAAATAAAACAGAAAAGGCCTCCCCCCCCATTGGGCCTCGGCCCACCCACATGCCAGACCGGCCCACCCCACTCCCCATACCCTCCCCGTCGGTCAAACCCTAGGGCAGCCACTCCCACTCCCCCCTCCCGACGCCACTCCCTCTTCCCTCCCGATCCAATCGGGATCAAGGCGAAAGCCTCCCCACCCCCACGATCCCCTTCCCCCCCCCCCACGTTCTCTCTCTCCCACTCCCGATCCAATCGGGACCGGGATCGATCCCGCCCGGCACTACCCATCACCGCCGCCCGAAGCCACCTCGCGGCACCCATCCCTGGCACCGCCCCGCCCTATCACCGCCTCCTCCTCACCTCACCCCCGAGTCGCCCAAGCCTCCTCGCCCTCCAATCTGATCGGGGCAGGCGACCCGCCGCCGCCGCCGCCGCTTCCACCTCGCCGGCGCGCCGCGTTCGAGGGACCGCCGCCTCCGCCGGGCAGTTCGACTCGACCTCCTCGCCGCCGCCTCATCCCACCTCCACTCGCCCTCGCGCGGATGCGCCCGATCCCTGTTTCGAGCCCGACGCCGGGCCCGACGCCGCTTCGCCGTCGCTGGCTGCGCCCGCCCCGCCACCATCGCCGCTGACGGGCCCTTCGCCGGGCGCCCCTCCATCCCACGACCTCCGCGCCTTTCCTCCCGAGATCGACGCCGCGCCCCTGCCTCGGGTCGTCGCCCACCTGTCGCCTCGCCGGCGTCGCCCGTCGCCACCGCCACCTCGTCGCTGTCCCCATCCTCCTCGCTGACCTCCCCACCGGCCTGCCTCCTCGACGCCGACGACGTCCCTGTCTCCCTCCTCGACACCCACCCTCAACCCCCACGGCCACCGTGAGCGCCTCCCGTGCTCCTCTCCCTCTTCCCTCCTCGTCTTGGACGCCGCCATGCCCGCCGTCCCTGCGCGCGCCTCACTGCCTCTGTGGCCTTGGCGCGCGCCCCAGCGAGGCCATGACCTCGCTTAGTGCCTCCGGACGGCCGCCTCCGCGACCTCTCCTCCCCGCTAGCCCCTCGCCGGCCTCGCTGGCTGCTGCCTCCTCCCGCCCGCTGTCCGCTCCAGCGCCCGAACCCGCCGCCCACGCCTCCGCCCTGCCGGCCTCGAACATGGCCTCGCGGAGCCCGGTCCGCCATCACGCCCTGCCCCTTCCTCAGGCGCGCTCATGCACAGGAGGGAGGTGGCTTGAGCCACTTACGGTGGGGCCTCCCCTTGTAAATCAGAAAAAAAGAAAGAAAAGAGTAGAGAAAAACGAAAATGAAATTAGTAAAGAAATAATTAATTAATTAATTAATTAGTGAATTAATTAAGTTAATTAATTTGGTTTAACTAAAGTAATTAGAATTAGTTAACCTAATCAAGTAATTAAGCTAACTAACGTGTTTAGTTAATCTCAGCCAATGACAAATGGGACCCACATGTCAGTTGACCAGGTCAACGGTCAGCGTTGATCTGCGACGCCATGCCGACGCCAAGAAACACTATTCTGGATAATGTTAATTTAATTAATAATTAATAAATTAGAAAATGATTTAAAACTTTAAAATTAATATAAAATAATCCGTAGTTCGATGAAAATACTTTCTACATGAAAGTTGCTCGAACGACGAGGCGAATCCGGATACGCAGTCCGCTCGTCCGCCACACACCCCTAACCTATCGAACCTGCAACTTTCCTCCGCCTCTCTCGCTCGAATCACGAAACACCGGAATACTTTCCGGATGTTTTCCCTTAACCAATACCACCTCATACCACGTTAGGGCACGCCTAGCATCGCTAATTGTCATGTCATGCATCGATATGCATTTGTTTACTTGGTATTCATTGTTTCTTCCCCTCTTCTCTCCGGTAGACTACGAGACCGACGCTGCTGCTGCCCAGGTTCGACTACGGTGTTGGCGACCCTCTCTCTTGCCGAGCAACCAGCAAGCCCCCCTTGATCACCAGATATCGCCTACTCTTCTCTATACCGCTTGCATTAGAGTAGTGTAGCATGTTACTGCTTTCAGATACTCCTTTACTGCTGCATAGCCTGTCCTTGTTACTACTGTTGTTATCTTACCTGCAATCCTATATGCTTAGTATAGGATGCTAGTACTTTCATCTGTGGCCCTACATTCTTGTCCGTCTGCCGTGCTATACTATCGGGCCGTGATCACTCGGGAGGTGATCACGGGTATATACTATATACTTTATACATGATACATGTGGAGACTAAAGTCGGGTCGGCTGGTGGAGCACCCGCGAGTGGATCTTTGTGGCGGAGCGGCAGGGCAGGTTGAGACCGCCTAGGAGAGAGGTGGGCTGGCCTGTTCTGCGTTCGCGGATACTTAACACGCTTAACGAGATCTTGGTATTTGATCTGAGTTGGCTACGAGCTTATACGCACTAACCATCTACGCGGGAGTAGTTATGGGTATCCCGCCGCCGTGGTATCACCAAGCACTTCAGACGTCACGACGAGCGGCGCTACCGGATTGGACTCGAACGCCGCTAGGCTAGGTCTACTTCCGCCGCCTCGCAACGTGCAGGTGTGCTCAGGCGACGGGCCTGCACTTGCGGCGCTTAGGTTTAGACCGCGTGCTGGCCTCTCTGTTGTGCCTACGTGGGGCTGCGACGTGTTGATCTTCCGCGGCGGGCATGACCCAGAAAGTGTGTCCGCCAAATGGGATCAAGCGTCTTTGGGTAAGATGGTGCACCCCGCAGGGAAGTTAATCTATTCAATAGCCGTGATCTTGGTAACAGGACGACTTGGAGTTGCACCTTGAGCTTATGACAACTAGAACCAGATACTTGATAAAACACACCCTTCCAAGTGCCGATACAACGGTGGTCGCTCTCTCGTGGATATGAGGAGGGATCGCTGTAGGATTCTTGCTATGTGATGTTACTTGAGGTCTTCAGTTTGCCCTCTTCTACTGTTGCAAGACAGTGTCCGAATGTAGTCTTCATTAAGACTAGCTATCCCCTCTTATTCGGCATTCTGCAGTTCAGTCCATCGATATGGCCCTTTACACATATATCCATGCATATGTAGTGTAGCTCCTTGTTTGCAGTACTTTGGATGAGTACTCACGGTTGCCTTGTTCCCCTTTTTCCCTATCTCTACTCGGTTGCTGCGACTGCACGATGGAGCCTGAGAGCGACGCCACCGTCGATGACGACTACTACTGGAGGTGCCTACTACTACGTGCAGCCGGCCGCGGCCACCAGGAGTAGTTAGGAGGATCCTGTGCAGGAGGCCTGCGCCTCTTCGATCTGTATCCCAGTTTGTGCTAGCCTTCTTAAGGCAAACTTGTTTAACTTATGTCTGTACTCAGATATTGTTGCTTCCGCTGACTCGTCTATGATCGAGCACTTGTATTCGAGCCCTCGAGGTCCCTGGCTTGTATTATGATGCTTGTATGACTTATTTATGTTTTAGAGTTGTGTTGTGATATCTTCCCGTGAGTCCTTGATCTTGATCGTACACATTTGCGTGCATGATTAGTGTATGATTGAATCGAGGGCGTCACAATATAAGTTTTATGTGTAGTCAAAGTATCAACATTCAACAACGCCCAATCAATACTGTTAGATTCGTACGTACTCCTAGATTTGTACTCGAGATGGTTTCCAATTTGACTATTGACAAGATTAATAGTACTCCTTTCACATAGGTGAGTAAGTCATCTTAGGTTGTGCACCGTGACCAAGGAGGAGGGGAAATCGAGAGACATTAATGTTTATTTGCTAGTTAATAGTATTGCATGCAATGAACTAACCACTGCTTGTCATGTTTGATAGTCTCAGGTCATTAAAAGCATGCACACCCTCATCTCTTATTGGTTCATATGTCAAGAATAAAGAAACGAGGTAGAAGTTAATGCACCGCGCCTACGTGTTTTGAGATTATTAGGTTTTCGTAAGATGACTTACACACCTAGATGGAGGGAGTACATGAGATGTATAATGTGAAAATTATATCAATGGAAAATCCTTTCACATACGAAATTGACCATATGCATTGTGTAAGTTGCATGTAATATATTATTACTCTAACATTTGTAGCATCGAAAAACGCATTAGACCCTGTATGCTTTGTGTAAGTTTCATGTCATATATTATTACTCTAACATTTGGTCAGAGTATAGTGGAAGAGGATCCTCTGACGTAGGTATCCCTGCCTTACCCTCCCTTTCGGTCACTTACTGGGGGACCCCATGCTTGCTAGGCCCCGCATGTCAGTTACTCAATGGGTTCGGCCACGTCAGGGGATCCTCATCCGTAGTATACTTCCTCTATTTTTATTTACTCCGCATAAAACGGAGGGAGTAGTGGTATAATAAATGACGCGGGCGGGGGAGGGACGTCGGTTTGCTCTCAACCGCGGTCCCACAAGCGAGCTTAAAACGCAAGACAAGCGCTGCTCCATTCGGTGAGCGACGTGGAGGGTCCAGCGTGCCGGCTGCAACGCGAACGCGACAAGAGCGATGTACAGTCAAAACCGATTGACCGGTCGTCACCGGAACCACTATTCACACCAGAACCTTCGCTGCTCGTCCTACGCCAGCCACTGCCCTAAAACCACACGTAATCTCCAGCCCATTCCCCCACCTTTCGATCTCCTAGCCCGCATCAAGCGTCCCCTAGTTCGCCGGAAAGCCATGGTGCGCCGCAAGATCACTTACTACAAGATGCTGACGCCGGAGCGCCGCGCAAAAATCGCGGCGGCGGTCAGCGCCATAGACCTCCGTTCCCAAGCTCGCTTTGCGGCGGGCCAATCCCCGAGTTCTCTGGAGCCAAGCTACGAGGAGGAGGAAGCCGATCCAATGTTCACTGCGGAGGTCGCGGCGCAGAAGGCCCCGATGGGTATAAGACGATGGACGCCGACTTCGCGTGCGGCGCCCGAGTCCCCATGGTGCAGGCGGACCAGCGGTTCAATATGGCGATACTAAAGGAGGACCGGGAGGCAGAGGCTCAACTCGACGAGGAGCGCGCGCATGCCGCTGCCATCGAGGCTGTCCTGCAGGCGGAACCGGATGTTGTGGATGTGAACCGGGCGGTGGAGGCTCAACTTGAGGCGGAGTGCTCAGATGCCGCTGCCATCGAGGCCCTCCTACAGGCGGAACCGGACGTCCAGGACATGAACCGGGCGGCAGAGGCTCGACTCGACGCAGAGGGCGCATATGCCGCTCTCATCGACGTCCTCCTGCGGGCGGAACCGGAAGTCCTGGACTTGAACCGGGCGGCAGAGGCTCGACTCGACGCAGAGCGCGCGGATGCCGCTCTCATCGACGCCCTCCTGCAGGCGGAACCGGAAGTCCTGGACTTGAACCGGGCGGCGGAGGCTCGACTCGACGCGGAGCGCGCGGGTGCCGCTACCATCGAGGCCCTCCTGCAGGAGGAACCGGACGTCCTCGACTTGAACCGGGCTGTGCTCTCGTTCGTGCAGAGCGCCCGCACGCTCCGCTTGAACGAGTAGCTGGAGGCCGAGGACAACCACGGTGCGGAGACACACGTCGGCAGCGACAGCTGGTTCGTGCCGGCAGCCAAAGACGACGAGGCCGTCTCTTTCCGCGAGCAGTGATAATTTTTCTTTATGTTGTTGTTTTTATTATTATGGATCTTTTGCTGTGTAAAAACATACTATTTGTTATGCAAGTCTCCTGAGTCTACCATTTCAGGCGGTTGGATGAATATCCTATGTCTCCTAACCCTTCTTTCCTTCTTCCTCACCTCTTCTTCTTCCCCAACAGACCACCGCACGGGCCGTACGGATACTCCGATTGGATAAACATACTCTATGAACGAAAATTATGTGTCAGCGATAGGATGGCTGAGTTTGGTTTGTTCACATGTGACATCACATGTCAGTGAGGGTGCGTTCCCTTGGTTGGGTTTGCAGCGTGCAGGAGCGAAGTGTGAGGGTGTGGTGCGACCGCGGCGTGCAGGAGCGACCGTGTGAGGGTGCGGTGCGACCGCGACAGCCGTTCGCAAGTGTACCTCCTTCTCATTTGAAAACTTTAGGCAAGCTTGGCAAAATGTGTGGTAAGTTTGGCAATGCAAGTCCTAGACCCAACAGATAAGTACGTACTACCTCTGTCCGGGTTTATTGGTCCCCATTGTATTTCGTGCCAAATTTTGACCATAGATTAAACTAAGAAAATGTTCACGCATGTCACCAAACATTATATTTTTCAAAACTATGTTCAAATACGAATCCAATGAGATAATTTTTCTTGACATGCATTAACATTTTGTTAGTTAAATCTTTAGTCAAAATTTGGCACAAACTATAAAAGGGACCTATAAACCATGACGGAGGTAGTACGTACTAGGAGTACTAGTGTTAAAAAAGAAAGGCGGGGTATTACTTCGATACAAATCCTCGTTTCACGTGTCAATTAATGCGTATTTTTTCCTCGAAAGACCAAAGAGCTAACCATCTCACTCCTCATTGCTTGATTAATGCAGCGCCATGCAAACAAACCTTCTCACTTCCGCATGCATGCAGGGGATATTAATGTCCTTGGTTGCTAACCCCATCAATTTTGCCTCGATTAGTGTTGGTGGCCCTTTGCAGATTGTAATTTTGATATACTGGCCTTGTGTGCAAAAAAATGGAGGTAGTAACTATATTTGAATTCCTTGCCCATTGCGGTGACATCGACCACTTTTTTTTGTAGTTTGGCGAAGTGCGTTCGACGGAGAACACCATTGAGGGAGACCACGGTAAGTCGTTCGCAAGTGCCGCCTGCAAGCCGAGACAACCGCCTTATTTGCATCCAGGAAGTCCTTTACTAGTACTACTACTAGGAGTACTAGTGCGGTGAGATGGTTTCTCGAAGAAGACGATGGAGAAGCGGAGTCAGCGAAGAGTGAAATGATAGTTGCTTCGTCCGTGCTTTGTGATTTGACGCCTCACTGATTTGTGATTTGTGATCGAAGGGACAGGGGAGTAGACTCTGTGCTCTATACTTTACTACTCCTACATGCGTCCAAGCAAGGGAGAAAGAGGAGAGATGTTGCATTTTTCTATTCCTTCAATCAATCAATCAGGGAGCTTCGGTTCCATCTTTTTGGCTTTGGCAACGCTGTCCACAATGGTTCCCATGATGCCAAAAGCTATTTTCACATTTGGCTACACATTGTGGATGCCCTTAACCGTACCACTTGGTTTTGCTCCTGTGTGCTATCTATACAAATCTCAATTATATTGATCTAAAAAAGTATAGAATCAAAGATTAGTAAAAAGGAGGTGATTTTGCCGCGCGGATGGCGGGGGAGGTTTCTTATTTTCGGAGGACGTTTTCCTGGCGGTTTGCTAACATGCGGTCCCACGTGTCAGTGCTCTACCAAGCTGATCCGCGTCCCACATGAGGCAGAATAACGGCAGAAGCAACACGTGGTTAATTGAAGAAGATGAGGGAGAAGCGACCAAGCTGATCCGCGTCCTACATGAGGCAGAACAACGGCAGAAGAAACACGTGGTTAAGTTGAAGAAGATGAGGGAGAAGCGGATTCAACAACGAGTGAAATGATGGTTGCTTCGTCCCTCCAACTTCTTTTTTTAGCATTATTACTTCGTCCCTCCAACTTAACTGCGGGAAAGGTGTAGCTTTGTGATTTGACGCCTCATTGCTCATTACTACGCCGGCGCCATGACTAGGGTGCTTCACCCCGACTGCTCTGCACTGTATTTCGGTATGCACGTGGACCCGGTAGCTTGATGTCCCACATGTCGATGAAAGGGACTAGAAGATTTATGAAAGCGAGCGCTCCACTCATACGACGGAGGAGTAGATGACACGACGGCCCAGCCAACTGTCACTTGTACTGTATAGTACTATAGTTTTGCTGTTTCACACGATCCATCGATACAAACCCGATTAAACAGGAAAGGGCGGGGTTTTTCCCGCGCGGTAGATGATACTGGCCATACATTTCAAAGGCAATTTTAATGTATGCAAACTGAATAATTATAAGTAACAATATGATATCTAGTAAAACTAAAAACACATATGATTTATTGTGTTAGAGTGTAGTAGTAGTGCTGTATTGCATAGTTGTTAGATGTAACATGCGAGAATGTGTAGAGATGTAGTTTTGGAGGGCCTACAGAGAGAAAAGCGTAGTACGGTCACCGAACTTCAGAATAAGCTGATTACGGTCACTATATACGTTTTGCGGTGATTATACGGTCATTTGTTCACAGTTCAGCATTGGATTGCACTCTGTTGACCGGCCAAATAGTCTGCGTGGCGCCATGTTGACTAGTTAAATTGACCATGTTCCTTGTGGGTCCCACCTGTCAGTTCGCATAGGGAAAAGGTCAGATAAACACAAATTTACGCAGGCGCGACAAGGCTCCAACCCGTGCGCGGGAATCACCTGGTTGTGTATGTGTCTGTCAGGGCCTGATGTGTGCGCATGCACGTGTAGGTCGAGCACTTGAGCGTGAGAGTGTGTGTTGGTCGTGTGGTGTACTGGTGTGTGCATGCATGCGTGCGTGTGTGCGTGTGAGTGTTGCGTGCGTGCGTGGCTGCAGGTGTACGTGTGAGTGTTGCGTGCGTGCGTGGATGGAGTTCGTGTGCGTGCGTGCGTGTGTGTATAATCACCACACCAGCTCCTGTGTGTTAAAACAGACGGCTCAACATACCAATACAAGACCACCTTGTCCGCTGTGCCCGCGGTCATGACTTCGCACCACCGTCAAAATATTTTTTTGTCGTTTGTTTTCATTCTTATTAGCAAGATGCCCGTGCGTTGCACGTAACACCAAGATGCATTTGTATGACTTGTTTATCTTGTGAGAGAAAATGATGAACGAGGGAAGGCCTTATTTGCAAATGTGGAGAGATGTGTGGGTACCTTTTTGCAAAACTGCCATAGTTTCTTTCCTATCCGTCAGATATAAATCGGACGGCCTATATTGCAGGATGGCAGGCACACCATCATCACCAACTCTGTTTTTATAAGAGTGTATTTTATAATAGTGTAGATGTAGAGTAGATACAAGTCGACAGGTGGGCACGATGTTAGTGAGATAATGTGATTCAACACTAGATTAGGTGCCACGTGGAGCGTTCAACTGGTCAACTAGTCATGTCATGAGCAAATACAAAGTTGTACGGTGAGCCCGTGACTGTATAATAACCACTAAACGTAAACGGTGACCGTAATGAGTGGATTATGAAGTCCAATGTATGTATCGTGCTTTCACTTCAAATACAATGATCGTCATTGCATATATCGCGAGAGAAAGATGAAACACGCTTGAATTTTCTGGGGGCTTACTTTTAAAGGACATGGAGATAGTTTTGTGTGCATACATGAAAGGGGCATATAGGGGGGTTATGCGATGAAGAGAGAGATGCTCTTCGTTTCTCTTTATTATGACTAACTTTGTATATAGTATAAAAATATACAAATTCACAGTGCGGAATAAATATCATTGTGGGCATAATGCAATGAAAATTAGCGTTTGTACTCCTCCATATAACTTTGTAATGTTGTATATATGTAGAAACTCTAAAATAATTTTTTGGCCACACTTTATTCAAAAGGAATGCTGTATGCGAAATAAACATGAAGAGAGGGCTTTTTAGATCAATTGGGTACGTGATGTAACATGTGTGAATGTGTAGTTGATGCATTTGGCGGGGCCTAGAGAGGTATGTGTGTGTATTACGTATTCGAGAGAGGCATGGATAGAGGGGCCGACGGGGGGGTGGGAGAGATAGCACGAGAAATGAGGGTGGTCTAGAGAGAGAGAGACGAATATGACGTCATGACAAGAGATTCCATTCCCTTGAGTGTGTATATGCAAGGGGGGAGGGAATAGAGGCACCAGGAGAATTTTTCTGTGTGTGTGGTGTTTGTGTTGGTATGTGTGGGTGTGAGAAGATAATGAGACGTGGGGGCAGAGGGTGTGTCACCGCGTGAGGTCCGGTGGGTCGAGGTGAGGCCCTTTGTTCGGTTCTGTCCTGCGCCACATTGGTCGGCCCATGACACATTTAGGAAGACCCATGGATGACTAGTCGTACAAGACAAAGATAGCAGAATTGTGAAGGACTCTGTGTCCACTGACAAAGCCGGCTAGGATTTGTAACCCTAGGTTCTCGGACTAAGGTAACCCTCTATCTCTCGATATTACTATTCATCCAACCTAACTTTAAGGGGCATCCTACAGAATGCTCGCTAGAATCATACTAAATCGATTAGGAAGAGAGGTGTGAGATAATGCGTGAGAGACAAAGCGTAAAGATAATGTGCGTACATGAGACACGAGGAAGGTCCATGTATATAGAAAGGTTCGATGAGGATTGTGCGTGTGTATGTTTGCGTAGAGGAAGAGTGCTTGTGATAAAGGTTAGTGAAAACAGTTGTAAATGGTTACGAGAGGGAGGGAGGGTTATATCTAGAGAATGTGTGTAGAAAGACACCTCGGGAGAGAGTGTGTGAGCATGTGTGAGAGACCACCGATGGAGAGTGAAACTACACGTAAAAGACTGTTCTACACATTGATTAAAGATATAAATTGTATCCAAATATTAGGATGGGATCATGATATTTGCAATTCGCGTAAGGAGCGGTCATTGATCCATCAGACATCTAGATTCTATCGAATTTGAGCATGTCTATGTTATTATTCGACACAATTGATCCACATAGTTAGTATTTTGAACTCCAGACAGTGCATCGCTTTAGCAGTCTAATATAAACGTGAGTATAGTTCATGAGTTCATGTTGTGTGTGTAAAGCACATTATACATACGAAAGTTACACAATGGACATTTATAAATAGCTACCTATGAACTAGTATACATTTGAATTCAACCTAAGGTGGCTTAAAAAAATCGAATTCAACATGAAGTCCATTCAATTATTTGAATTTGATATCATGGCATTTGTAAACCATACCTAAACTATGGGGGTACCAATCTTTGCTCTGATTTTGTACATAATAGCATATGTAGTCGTGTACAAAATAGATTCAAATTTAGCTCCTCCATTGCAAAATAATCATAGATATAGGATTTTCAAGTGTCAAAATTCAAAAGGAAGCGGATGATTTAATGAGGTTTTCAAACACACAAGGTCAAATATAACGTTGTCTATTTAGGTCAATCCTCATAGTTCAAGAGTACTCTAAACGTGAATGCTTGTGTTTCAAAATTTCGAATGAAGCGCCTAAAAGAGCCTCTACTACTCAAAACGCGTGGAGACCAATGTTTGGTAGTACAAGGAAATTACTTTTCTAATAACTCCGACCTGTGAAACCTACCGGGCCGACGTCCAAAGTTCTAAACCGGGGTAGGTTTGTACCTTCATCTAGACGCCATGCAACCGCCTCCGAAAAACATTCATACACGTTGACCGCCTAAGCAAACATGCGCACGCCCGAAATCGCTCCCACCCACTATTTGGGACACCTGGGATTACCATCCTATCCCCGACCCGCAGTAGGTCCAAAATTTAAGAGGGGGGCAAAGTTTGTACTTTCCCCAAATTTCAAACAAGCGCGTCCCATCTTCTGTTCAAAAAAGCCAAAACAAGCGCCCCTGCATCAAACATGGTTCCCCCACCCGTCTGATTCCCCATTCGTACTCCGTGGGCGCCAAAACTACCTCTCCACCAGCCGTGAAACCTCGGCGTCCTCCGTCCGCCACCCCATCCCACCCATCAACCGCCGCCCTCCTCCATCACGTCGGAGCCGATACCCCGACGTCATCATCCACCGCAACCTCAACCGCAACACCCTCCACGGCTAGTAGTTGAAGCCGAGGCCGAGCCGTCCGTACTCGAGCCAGTTCAACCACGCCATCCTGCGCCTCACCGCTGCCGCTCCAACTTTGCCACCCTCCACCGCACCGGAGCTGTTCCTGCTACGCCGTCCTTCGCCGCCTCGGATGTGCTTCCCCTCCGCCGACATACAGCCACGACAACACAGTCAACAATTTGGCCATTGGTTCGCCCAAGCCTGCACCTCCGTAACATCGGTTTCCCGGTAAAAACAAGAAGATCGGCGCGACATGTGGAGGTGACCACACCGCAACCAAGAAGGTACTCCTCTTCCCTTATTCGTGCAAATCTTATGTCTCTGCTTGCACGGTATTCATCCCACAGAAGACACTAGTTGACCGCTTCTTCTTGATACTAGATGTTCCTAGTAACTCGCGATGCACAAGGTTTCTCCTCATATACTATTTCACCTTAGCTAGAGGTCCGTCGCCCCTCAATTTCAATTTCTGGCCGTTGATTCCCAATTAACGGAAGCATTCTCGGCGTAACAGCGCTAGTACGACTATTACGCCGGGAAGCAGCGCTTGGTGTTTATCTTAGGGCGTCTTGGCCTAGAGCTACTGGCGCCCAATCTGGAGGTCGGCCGAGATTAAAGGGATGGCTTGGGGCGCTGCAAGCACGGCGGTGGTGTGAGGTCGATGGGATGGCGGGGCGGCGGAGGCACGGGTCTGGGCCGGTGGTCGCTGGCGGTTCGTGAAAGATCGTCAACAATGACTGGCGGGAGGTAGACGAAGGCCATCTGCCCGTTCCTTATAGATCGGACGGTTCATTAAAAAATCGATCGACCTATTTATTTTCAATGATCGTTATCTTAGATATGACCACATGTGGTGGTGTCTTTGGAGGAGTACCTGCATTTCTGTGCTCATATATTACAAAATCATACGGAGTAGAATCTAATTTTTTTTGCCATGCAATGTTGTAGAGCTATCATATGTCTCCTGTCATTTATTTTAAGCCACCTGCTATTCGCTACTTTTACAAAGGCACTATTTCTGCACACACTTCACCCATACTCTCACTATTGTGTTTTTATGCAAGGGTATTTCAGACTCTCCGCCGAAAGAGAAGCAGCAAAGAAAAGAAAGAAGTCGCTCCAGCTTGGTATACGGGCAGGCAAGACACGTTACAACGCTATAAAGGGTAAACGTAGACGGTAGACGTAATGAACCACCATCGCAGACGGAGACGGTAAACGAGCTCGAGTTGATGACCTCGCCGCAATGAACCACCATCCTGTGTGCTTGCTTTAACTTCGGTGTCATATGTGGTTGCATGTTGGTGTCTAGCTTGTATTCAAAGGTCAAGTCGGTCTTTATTAAGATAAGGAAAGATATTTTTTACATGAACCACCATCCCGTGAGCACCGGAAGACAAATAGTTAGTCGAGGGCTTTGGCCGAGCCAAGTGACAAGCCCAAGAAAGACAGGCATCACCGAAGCCAACTAAAATCCGCGATGATGGCGAAGCAGCCCGCCTCCCACCAGGCTCTCAGGTCCTAGATGATCATGTTCACCACTCCAGCCGGATGTCTAGCTTGTATTGCTTCCAATTTGGTTAAATTGCATCTTCTTAGCTTACACATTATACCTTTGAATATGACATGCCTTTCTGTTTTTGGTACATACTAGTACATATGTGTATTAACCATGTTCTTACATCAAACTAATGTTCTTGTGGATCCCTCATCAATCACTTATGACGAGGCAGGCAGGCAAGGGGACTACTCCTCATTTAAAGAATGCAGCGTCAGCCTCCCGACATGATTCTCAAGAAACAGAAATGCTAGATGAAGATAGTGAACTTAGCTCTGTAGTTGATAACAGCATTTCCCCTACACTAGCATTGCAGGTGCTTGCTCTAACTTGGCAGCGTGATATGTGGTTGCATGTAGCATATGGTGTCTAGATTGTAATTCTTCCAATCTGGTTAAACTGCATGTGCTAGTCTGCTTAGCTTATACTCCTGTAAATGTGACATTATACCTGTTAATGTGGCATGCCTTCCAGTATTTAGTACATAGTACATCTGTCTATTAAGCATGTCCTTACATAAAACTATTGTTTTTTTGTATCCCGCATCAATCAATATGACGAGACACCTTTAGTATATGCAGTGCGATATTAGTTGCATCTTTCATATGATTTATAACATGTGCTACTTCTAATTTGTTGAAATTCCATTTATGATGGGACGCTTTTAACTTGGCAGTCATATTGGTTGCATCTTTCATGTGGTGTCTAGCTTGCATTGCTTCTTATTTGCTGGAATGGTTTCTGCTTAGTTTACACAAACAGTTGTGAACATTCCATGTTGTCCTGTTTTTCATACATATTCCATCCTGGTATCATATGTTTGCCTTACATCAAAGTAGTGATTGTCAGTATCATGCATGAATGAGTTCTGAAGAGAGAATTTTATTGCTTTTTCTTGTCGGTTTTACTTGACAATTCAAAATCAATAAAGCGGAAGGAAGTTAGCAAGGCAGCGGATAAAGGTGCTCCTTCCAAACGGAGGGCCTCTACAGTTTCTACTCCTCCACACCCCCAAGATGATTTCCAGGACAACACATGCATAGACACTCAACAAAGCTGTGTTTATGATGATCACGTCTCCCCTAGTGCAGGATCACTGGTGCTCCCTCTAACTTGGCACTGTTATATGTGGTTGCATGTTATGTGTGATGTCTAGCTTGTATTGCTTCTAATTTTGTTGAATTCCATCTGCTTACTTTACACATTATACTTGAATAAGACACATGTTCCTGTTTCTAGAACATACAATATCTGTCTATCACACCATGTTCTTACATCAAATTACTACTGTTGTGTAACCTGCAACAATCACTTATCATAAGACACGTTTGACTTCGGAGTGTGATATAGGTTACATCTCACATTCTTTTCTAGCTTGTACTACTAATTTGTTGAAATGGCACTTATGACGAGACAGTTTTAACTTGGTAGAGTGATATTATTTGCATCTTTCATATGGTGTCTAGCTTTCATTGCTTCTAATTTGTTGAAATGCCTTCTCCTTAGTTTACACATCATAAGCTGTGAATATGCAATGCTGTGAATATGCAATGGCACTAATGACGAGAGACCTCTAACATGGTAGTGTGATGTTGTTTGCATCTTGCATATGATTTATTTCTTGTCTTGCTTCACATTTGTTTAAACGCCATTTATCTTTGAGACACCGTTAACTTGGCAGAGCGATATTTGTAGCATCTTTCATATGGTGTCTACCTTCCATTGCATTGCTTCTAATTTGGTGAAATGTCTTCTTCTTAGTTTACACATCATAGTTCTGGTTATATCTTCCGTCCTGTTTTTCATACATATTACATCATCCTATCATGTGGTTGTCTAACATCAAAGTTTTATTCGTCTGCATCACGCATCAATTTGTTCTGAAGAACTAAATTTTATTCGTTTTTCTTGTTGGCTTGACTTAACATGGTACTGATGGTGCAATAGAAGGTGAAAGTCCAGCGGAAAATTCTACAAACACGGCATCCCATGCTACACGAACTACAAAAAAAGCCAAACAGAAACAAATAGCTGCCACCAAACAAGCAGAGACAGCCCTAGTTCTTGCAACACCTACCACAAGATTACCAGCTGCACGACATACTGCAAGGCCAACTCGAGCTAGCAGCACGTTCCCAAGCTCCCTTGCCACCGACACTACTTCCCAAGCACTCTTGACACAAGACGAGTTGGCAATATCGATGAACCTTGTGAGCTTCAACAGCAAGAAGGTAGTTGCTGGAGTCAAGTTCTGCTTGCATGCTTCTTTATATGTAGTCTCACAGCTTGATGTACACTAACACTTCCTATGTTTGTTGTTGGACTAGCACCTAGGCGCAAGAGGAAACAAACATCGGGATAATGCTCGATAGGTTAACTAAATCTAGAGGAGGAAGAATGGAGATCCGTTTTGAGGTAGGTTTAAAAGGCCACGTGATGCTACTGAGTCAGCCAAGTTAGTATCGAGGCAGCGGTTGCCGTTAGGTGTCATGTACGTATCCTCCCAACATGGATTCAAGATAGGAATGACAAAGACGAAACCCAGTTCAACACCTTCCTAGACCATTTATCCGTAAGTATGGTTATGTATGGAAACTAGTAATATCGCCTTGCTCTGTCCCATACTTTCTAGGTTGTCGATAATGAGACTCCCATAATTTTCAACAGATGAGGTTCAAGTTGATAGGCAAGATGATGCAACCAGACAAGCTTGCACCCATGTTTTCAAGTCTCTGCGACAATATCGGTATAACTTGAGGAAAACTCACTTTGAAGGCAAGGCTAACAAGTGAACTTTCCCAAACATCTCCAAATGGAAAATATATCGGATGAAGACGGAGGGCCTTGTTAAACACTGGTCCGATCCAAGTATCGGTACATTATATATATATATGATCGATCACATGTTGAAGTCCTATTGACGCATGTGCCACACAAATCTATCTTCTTGTAGGTGAACTGTTCAAAGAACAAGGCCAACTGCATTTAAAGTGAAATTCCAATGCAGACAGGATCTCATAGCTATATTGCACACTGTGAGGCTCTTGTAATTAGCTGCTGTTTCACTCTTTTCACTGTACCATATTATCAGATCTATATTGACTTGTTCGAAATGCAGAGGAAAGCCCGCAAGGACGAAAAAGTACCTGAAGCAAATGCTGTGGAAATCTTCAAGGACTGTCACACCAGCAAGAAGAAGGGCATGACTACACTTGTCAAAGGCACTGTTGTAGGTCCTTAATCCTCATGCCTTTTAACTACTACTTACTCTGACTTGTGCCTTGAACTGCATGGTTTGCAGCCAATGTCTATTACTCTTTTCAATTTTATACACAATTGTCTTAGCGTATCATTGCACCTTACAAGGTTTAAAAGGGAGGAGTGATGTTCCTTTGATCTTGATCCGTAATCTAGTTCCGTGCTGGACTTTCCCACAAAACGTTACAATTGCATGTTTGTCTGTTCTTAGTTGTTTTGTGATATGAATGATGTCATACTATGCTTACCGTATTATAAACTTCGTCTCTTTATCCTTAGCCCTCAATACAATGTGAAGAAATAGACAATACATTAGCGATGGTACATGGTCATATGTTTGGAACCTGGTTTTATTATGTACTTTGCAATAAAATACAACTAATATTTTACATGGGTTCACCAGAATAAGTTCTGTATATAGACCAAAGCTATTTGTGTGGTTTTGCTGCCTCCTTAATATCTTCTGTTATGGTACTACTAATGTAAACCTCAACTTTTCATCGAGCTATGGAAAAAATGGTGGAACCGCCACCTTCTGAAGGTGGCGAGGCAACTATAACCGCAATGTCAGCTCTTGCTGCAGTGGGTCAAGACTGTCCACTATCGGCTAAAAGCACGCCTCTGCGTAATACCGGGTTGGTTGTTAAGGCAATATCGTCCAAACTGCCTCATGATCAAGATATGCAAGCTCAAAGCAATCTTGTATCTGCGCTCCAGACACGAGTCCATTCCCTAACAGAGGCCCTTTGTGAAACAAGGAGAAACATTGCTCAATGTCGTCAAGATATGCATGGTTTTGAAACCAGACTATCAGACATTTGCTATGTTGTTCAAGAGCCTAGGGGAAATGAAGGCGAGGGTTATGGTGTTCCATCGGACAATACAACATGAAAAACGTAATAGTCAGGTCAAATGAACCGAGATTTTGAACTTCTGGTGGTGCATTTATCTGCTAGACTGTTAAGTTTTATGCCAACCTTCCTTTTGTTATATAGTTGTAATTTGTTTTGGTGCGATACAAAATTTATTCTTAACGTGCAACCACCGGCTGAAGAAAACAGCAAGGCATTTTTGTGTAGTGTAGGGTGTTCCCTATATTTGCACTGGTGGCGATCTTTGATGCCGGGTGGATGTAATCTGTGCAATCGCCTTAATAGCCTAGCGTTAGTTTGGGCCTTATTTATTTCCTAGTCTTCTTTTTCCCTGGTTTGCTAGTGGCAGAACTACCATGGGCCATATACGGGCCGTAGGATCCATGGATCTCCTACGGGCCATCGATAAATGGGCCTGTAATCGGTGGGCCTTGGGGCGTCGATAAATGGGCCTAGGGCCGTTGGATAAATGGGTCTACATGGGCCGTAGCGGGCGTAATTGGTATCGGCCCAACATGGTAACGGGCCGTTAACAGGCCGTAGGACTGCAAAAGCTTAATTCTGCCACAGGCATAACGGGTCGTTAATGGGCCAGAATATAGGACGGGCTGGCCAGAAACGGGCCGACTCTTGCCATGTGCCGAATTTGGCCCATTAGGGTAACAGGCCAGTAACGGGCCGACTCTTGCCATGGGCCGAATTTGGCCCATTTGGGGAACATGCCAGTAACGGGCCGACTCTTGTCATTGGCCGAATTTGGCCCATTAAGGGAACAGGCCAGTAACGGGCCGGAAGTAATTGAGGGACGAAAAGGAGCCCAAGAACGTATGGGCCGTCAATAGGCCGAAAGCTAACACGGGCTGGAAACGGCCCATGTAAATCACGGGCCGTTAACGGGTACAAAGAAAATTACTGTTCATTATGGGCTAGAGTCACCGTGGGCTCAGAAGGGCCGAAAGATACGAAGGCCTCATATGGGCCGAAAGACGTCGTGGGCCATACATGGGCCGAAAGTGATATGGGCTGGTGTTATATTTGACGGGCCACATGACATTGTTGGGCCGATTTTCTTTAGTGCCTAACGGGCCGTAAAATGGGCTATTTGCGAACAGACCGTTAACAGGCTTTTCATGGGCCACCCATTAACTTTTTACCAAGTCAAACAGGCCGGCTTTGTAAGCTAAATGGGCCAGTGGTGGGCCGTGGCATGTGTCGACATATCATAGGCGCCTATCTGACCCACTGACGAGCTGACACGAGTTTCGTCCGGCCAATAAGAATTTTACACGTGGAAATTTCCCATTGGTCGGGGCTGTTAACGGGTTATCGGATCCAAAACCCGACCCGATAGCTTAACGGCGTTCCGTTATGGTGGATGCCACGTGTCAGTCACCCTTGACGAAAGCACTTCTGTGATGCGTGGTTTATCGTCATGGAAGTGGACACTTCCGTGATGATAATTTTGGTAATGTCATGGAACACTTCTACGACAGCACAGGTATGACTATCTTGATTCTGTCATAAATTTGTCATTGTCGGGGAGAACTGGTCGTGTCCCACGAGCACCTATGGGACCTGGGTCCCTTGTGGTCCGGAGGGGGGCGGAGATTGCACAAAGAGCGGATCGAGGCGATGCACACGAGCAGATTTACCCAGCTTCGGAGCTCTCCGGAGAGATAATACTCCTACTGCTGCTTTGTGGATTATCTTGTGTTCTTGCTAGGGAGCAATGGGAGCTACAAGACCTAGCCTGAGTGTGGTTTCGTATGAGTATGATGAACTAAGCCGGAGCTGGCCCGAACCCTTTCTACGTTGCACTTGGGCCTCCTTTTATAGGCACGAGGGGTCACCACATGTGGCAAGTAGAAAAGGGTAAGATAGTAAAAACATAGGCTGGTACACCGCTTTGTACAGTGTACAGTAATCTATACCTAACTCGACGGCAAGGGACAAGAGTCATCAATGCCCGCCTCGATCGCCCAACGAGGTAACAGGACCGTCAAGTGCGCCTCCGTTTGCCACGATGGTAGCTTGTCAGCGCCGCTTATCGCTAGTCCCGCTGGCTGCACGGCCCGTCGACACGCGTGCTTGGGAGAGCCCCGTGGTGACACGTTGGCGGGTGAGCTGGAGCGGAGATGAAGAGAGATTGCCCGCCCCGGCAAGCGCCTTGCCGCGGCAGGAACCTTGTCACGCTTGGGGGCTCGGTGCCCACCAAGCCTTCCCGGCATGATCCCCTTCCCGGCAAGCTCCTCTTGCCGGGGCCTTGTCTCTTCATCTTGAGTTCTCTTCTTGCCGGGTCTTGTTTTCCAATGGTCATGAGGGTCTTGGCAGATGCCCGGCAAGGCTTGCCACGGGACGCCGCGATCGCCTGCAGACTGAGTTCGGGTACTAAGGTACCCTACTTTAGTACACCGACAGAGCCCCTCGGTCTGGGCCATACACGGTGCCGAAGCGCTGTTGGGCCAGCCCAAAACAGGGATCGGCGCGCGCCTGGGTCCAAATCAAATCCACTCAGATCCGCCGATTCCCCGTGAACGGCACGCGTCAATTGCGGTGTCGTGGGGGAAGCGGGCGGCGTGCGAGGTCGCCTCATCCGTCGGCTCGGTTCTGCATCCCCGCCACGTGGTTCCCATGCTCTTGGGGTCACGAACGGTGGAAGTGGGAAACTGGGCTGTTGCGAGCAGAGGCAGCAGGTCTGCCCCGATTCCCTGCTCTTCCTACGTCTTGATTCACTGAGCGGGGCGGCCGAGCCCCCACCTTGCTTCTTTTAAGAAGAGCGGAAGGGGAGCACAGAAGCCTGCACTCTCCCATCTCTTCCTTTCCTCAGCTTCTGCTCCCCTTTCTCTCATTCGTCATGGAGAAAGGGAACCTTGGTTCTTCATCGGTGGCGGCGAGGGTTGCCGCTAGACAGCGCACCCTCCCAACCCCACGCCCGGGTGGCAGAGCCAGCCACAAGGGAAGAGGGAGGCGAGGTCGTGGACGAGGCCGAGGCGCCGGGGAAGAAGCGGACGGGCGGGCGCCGTCTCCGCCTCCGCCGGGCGGTTCCCCTCCCCGCGGGCGGTCCATACAGGGACGACCCTTGCGAAGTTCTTCGTCGAGCTGCTGCGCTGGCGCCTCGTCGTCGCCCCGCTTCCAGCTCCGTCATGGCGCTGATGGAGTCGGATCCGCCCGAGACATCGAGATCGCACATGAGGGGCTGTGGGATCAGCGGCACGCGAGTCCGCGTTGTATTCCCAGCCCCTAATGTGATGTATCTTGATTGTGGGTGGAAGACGTTCACCCGCATCCACAGCCTGATGGCGGGGTTTACCCTCCATTTTAAGTTAATGGAGGGTGATCTCCTCTCCGTCAAGGTCTTCGGGGATCTCGACACTCGGGCGAAGTGCCGCGTGGATAGCTCCTCCGACAGCGAAGATTCCCCCTCGAGCGAGAGTGACGAGGAGGAGAGCGACAGCGACGACGAGGGTAGCGGCACGATTAGTTGTCGGGCGCCGCTGCAAGCGCCACCGACGACCCTATCATCCGCGTCGCGGCTCCTTGAACTCCCCGGGTGCGTCTCCTTGGGCGATCGGGCGAGGGAGGCTGCGGAAGGGAAGAGGGATGGCGACAAGGCCGTCAAGTCGAGTACGAGGCGAGTGCCCTCGACAGCGGCCGACGCCCTGCCGCCTGCCTTCGAGCTCCCCGCTTCGGCGCGCCGCCGTCTCCGTTAAGCCCTCGGAGAGCCCCGGATGTTCCCTTGGTGCCTTCGCACCTGTAGCTCGCCTAGGCTCCTTTTGCCCTTCTCGCCTCCTTGACCTACCTCCTCAAGAGAGGGACAGGAAAAGGATTACGGGCATCTTATCTTTTAATTTGTAAGCCTTCGGCCTTATCCGCATTTAAAACTTGTAATCCTCTCTTTCATGTTTTTCATTCTCCACGGACTGTATCCGAGTAGGATGTTTTAATGAAAAAGGATGTTTGAAAAGGGACGAAAGGCTTATCTCGATACCGCAGCCCCGGCAACTCGGCTTGCCGCAGCCCCAAGCAACTCGGCTTGCCGGGCTTGGTGCTTGGCGCCCTTCTTCTCCTCTTCGCTGTTATTTCAGTTCGAGAACAATTTAGCCAGTGCCGCAATAAGTTATTTTTGTAATATAACTTTATTCTGGGCAAAATTTGCTATGTTACTTCCTTTACTTGACTCTTGGCTTTGCATGTTACTGCCCTACGCTTTTCAGGGAAACTTGCCGGTGCAGGCACCCTTGCCATAGCGCCGAAAAGCGGAACTTCAGCAGCTCTTTGGCGGGGCCGCCACCGACAAGCAACCTTGTCGCGGACTAGCCGCAGCTCACTTAAGTTGTTGAGCGAACTTGAAACAAAGTAAGGGCGCGACCAGTCATGATTTGGTTCCTTCGCGCACAGGTTTTCCATACAAAGCGCGGTCGTTCAAGGAAAATAACTTTAAAAAATCGAATGCTCAAACTTTGGCAACTTAGCTTTTCTGTCGTTCGCTTCCCGGCAAGGCGACAGTTCCTCGAGCGACGCTTGGCGGCCCACACCATTATCTTCTCCTTCCCCCCCGGGTGCGGATGCTGCACAAAATGTTAGTAAACACATGCATATAATATGATGAGAGCATGTATTGACAAAATGCGCGCAACGCATAGGCTTTACTGATGCACGGGGTCTGCGCCCGGCTTTGTACAAAGGATTACATGCAACAACGGCAAGACTTGTACAAAAGAGTGGTTGCCGGAACGGGTTCCGGCAACCGCGCCTCATGGGTAAAACTTGCGAAGATGCTCTATATTCCAGGAATTGCTCACCGGATCGCCATCTTCGGTCTCAAGGCGGACAGCACCGGGCCTAGTGACTCGTTTCACCCGATAAGGGCCTTCCCACTTCGGCGTCAACTTGTTGGAATTCTTGGCGGATTGAACGCGCCGAAGAACAAGGTCGCCTTCCTCGAAGATTCTGGCATTAACTTTGCGGCTATGGTAGCGACGCAAAGCTTGCTGGTAACGAGCAGCTCGTACAGCAGCCTGAAGACGATCTTCCTCGAGGAGCAGCACGTCATCTTGTCGCAGCTGCTCTTGCTCAAGCTCATCATAGGCGAGCACTCGAGGTGACCCGTACACGAGTTCCGTGGGGAGAACTGCCTCTGCTCCGTAGACTAGAGCGAAGGTGTCCGCCGATGGCTCGATTCGGCGCCGCTCGATCGACCAAAGAACCACCGCAGCTCCTCGATCCAGCTTTCTTCCACACTTGCGCAGCTTGTCGAAAGTTCTGGTCTTGAGTCCCCGCAGCACTTCAGCGCTTGTTTCTCTCGCTTGACCGCTGCTTCTCGGATGAGCAATGAAGCAAAGCAGATCTTGGCGCCAAGATCTTGGGCGCATCGCATGAAGGTGCGGTTCATGAACCGTGTGCCGTTGTCGCGATGATTCTGTTAGTAATCCCAAAACGGCAAACAATTGACCTGAAGAACTTGATCACGATCGTGCTGTCACCTTCCTCACTCGGTTCCACTTCCGCCACTTTGTGAACTTGTCGATTGCGACATACAAGTACTCAAAGCCCCGACAGCTCGGGGAAGGGGCCGAGAATGTCGAGCCCCAGACCAAAATGGCCAGGATAAAGGGATCGTCCGGAGAGCTTGAGCTGGTTGATGTATCTGTTTGGAATGGAACCGCACGCTTCACACTTTGTTACTTGTGCGCTTGCATCTGGAGGGCTTCGCCAGAAGAAACCTTGCCGGAAAGCTTTGCGGCAAGTGCTCGTGGCGCCAATGTGGTGACCACATATGCCTCCATGTATCTCTCGCCAACAGTCATCCATCTTCCCGCAAATGCACTTCAATTTCACACCGCTGAGTCTTCTTCGCATGTGATGTTGTCAACAAACTGGTACATACTTGACTGCCGTGCTACTTTTTTCGCTTCTTCTTGCTCTTCGGGAAGTTCTCCTGTCTGAAGGTAATGGACGATTTGCTGCGCCCATGCTGGAGCCTGTGGCTCGACAACAAGGACTAAAGGCTCTTCTATCATTGCGGGAACATCAGCTTCTGCGGCAAGAACCTGTGGGTCTGCCGGAGCTTGATGATCCCCGGCAAGCTTGCCGGAGCCAAACTTGTCGGGAGCGTTTGCTTCAACGATACAAACTGCATGGTTTGTCGGAGCATACTGCTCCTCAGTGATACTTGCGTTGGTTTTAGGGACCTTCTTGGCGACGGCTTCAGGGAGCTCTGCCGGAAAGTAGTCGCCGGAAACCAATTTTCTTTTCTTGCTCTGTCCTATTGATGGTGTTACGGTTGGCTGAGTTAGCTTGAGCACAAAAATCCCTGGTTCCACAGGTAACTTAAGTGCAGCACATATGGAGAGGCCATCAGCTATATCATTCTGTGCTCTTGGAACGTGTTCCATTTGCAGGCCTTCAAAGTGCTCTTCTAGCTTTCTCACTTCATCAACGTAGGCTTCCATCAACAGACTCTGATAATCTTTATTTACTTGGCGAACGACAAGTTGCGAGTCCCCCCTGACAATGAGCTTCTTGATCCCAAGGTCTACTGCAATCCTTAGACCGGCAAGCAAACCTTCATACTCTGCAGTATTGTTTGTTGCTTGTTCCTTGGGAAAGTGCATCTGGACTATGTACTTGAGGTGCTCTCCGATGGGTGCAATAAGCAGCACGCCGGCACCGGGGCCTTGCAGCGAGAAGGCACCATCAAAGTACATCAGCCACTCTTTATTTGCCTCCTTGACGGGGATGCTCGTCTCCGGAATCTCTTCATCTTGCATTGGCGTCCACTCTGCTATGAATTCTGCCAATGCTCTGCTCTGGATAGTTGAAGTGCTTTCAAACTTGAGACCAAAGCTTGACAGTTCCAAAGGCCCACTCGACAATCCTGCCTGTTGCTTCTGGATTTTGCAATATCCTCTTCAGCGGAAAGCGAGTGACAACTGTTATCTCGTGTGCTTGAAAGTAATGGCGCAGCTTTCTCGAGGCCATGAGGAGGCCGAAAAGCAGCTTTTGCACACCAGAGTACCTTGATCGAGCCCCCTGCAGAAGGGAACTGACAAAGTAAACTGGGCGCTGCACCATCCTTTTCTGTGTCTTGTCGCAACCCTGCGCTAATCTGTCCTTGTCGGGACCAGAGCTTGACGGCGAAGCCCCTTGCTTGTCGCTGGATGCGCCTGCCTCGGTTGCCGGCTCATCATCTGCCTCCCTCTCTGCTACTAACGCAGCACTAACCACTTGATTGGTTGCCGCTATATACAGCAGCAACTTCTCTTGTGGCCTAGGTGCGACAAGTATTGGAGCGGAGGACAGGTATCTCTTCAAGTCCTGCAGCGCAGCCTCCGCTTCGGGAGTCCATTTCATTGACCTGCTTTTTCAAAATCTTGAAAACGGCGTAGCGCTGCTCAGCAGACTTAGAGATGAACCTGCTGAGAGCAGCCACGCAACCGGCAAGTCTTCTGACATCCTTGACGCGCTTTGGTGCTTCGATCTGCTCAATGGCCTTAATCTTGTCGGGATTGGCTTCAATTCCCCGCTGAGACACAAAGAACCCGAGAAGCTTGCCGGAGGGGACTCCAAACACGCACTTCTCGCGGTTGAGCTTGAGGTTGATCTTGCGCAGATTTGCAAATGTTTCATCCAAATCCTGAACCAGAGTTGCTTTGTCCTTGCTCTTGACCACCATGTCATCCATGTAGGCTTCTACATTTCTGTGTATTTGTGGCTCGAAGGCATCATGGACTACTCTTGCAAAGGTTGAACCGGCATTCTTCAAACCGAAAGGCATCCGTATGAAGCAAGATGCGCCACATGGTGTAATGAATGCGGTTTTCTCTTCATCTTCTTACGCCATGAAGATCTGATGGTATCCTGAATATGCATCAAGAAATGAAAGCAGATCACATCCAGCCCTGGAGTCAACAATCTGGTCGTCACGCGGCAAGGGAAATGGGTCTTTGGGACAAGCTTTATTAACATCGGTGAAGTCAATGCAAAGTCTCCATTTCCCATTAGCCTTATGATATAACTACCGGATTGGCCAACCACGTGGGGTGGAGGACTCCTCGACAAGCCCCGCTGCTCCCAACTTCTTGATTTCTTCTCGCTATGAACTCTTGGCGCCCACTTTGTTTCCTAACTTTTGCTTGACGGGCCGCGTGAGGACAAACAGCTAGGTGGTGCTCAATTACTTTCCTGGGAACACCGGGGATGTCAGATGGTTGCCATGCAAACACATCGACATTCGCCCGCAGGAAAGCAACGAGCTCGCCTTCCTATTTAGGGTCGAGTGTGGCACTGATGGTGAAGGTACCACCAGTGCCGTCCTCCTTGGCGGGCACCTTCTTGGTCTTCGGCGGAGCTGCCATCGTCTTCTTGCACTTGCCGGTGGAGCCCGATGGTGCGTCCTCGATGGTTGCGCAGCACTCCGAAGAGATGCGCTTGCCGGAGTGGGCAACAGAGCTCTTGCCGGACTTGGTAGTCTTCTTCTTCCCCCTGGGAGCTTCAGCGGCAAGTGGTTTGCTATCTGTGGCGGCTGCTGCATCCCGGTAAATCTTGTCGGCGCAGATAAGTGCATCCTTCTTGTCGCGATGGACAGAAATGACGCTTATCGGGCCGGGCATCTTGAGTAGGTTGTAAGCATAATGAGAGGCGGCCATGAACTTGGCGAGTGCTGGACGGCCAAGTATGCCATTGTAGGGCAATGGGAAATCGGCGACGTCAAACGTGACCCTCTCAGTTCTGAAGTTGAGCTCGCTGCCGAATGTTACCGGCAACGTGATCTTCCCTTTGGGTTTGCTCCTTCTGGGTTGATTCCTTGAAAGTACCAGTTTCTTCGAGCTCATTGCCGGGATTTGAAGCTTTTGGAGCACTGCAGAGGAGATTAGGTTCAGGCCGGCCCCGCCGTCAACCAACATCTTTGTGACTTTGAGGTTGCGGATGGTTGGCGAGACCAACATCGGCAAGCACCCGACCGCAGTGATGCGATCTGGGTGGTCCTCAATGTCAAAGATGATGGGCGTGTTGGACCACTTCAGAGGTTTGCGCGACTCTATGGAGGGTTCTGCTGCATTCACCTCACGCATCCATTGCTTGAGTTGGCGGTGCGAGGTATGCAGAGAAGCACCACCGTCAATGCAAAGGACCTCTATTGCCTTCTGAAACTCCTGCTCGTCTGCTTCATCGTCTTCCATGTCTTCGTCATCTTCATCTTCGTCTTCTTCCTTGTCACGGCCGCGGGGAGGTCTGTCTCCTTGCCGCTGCTTGGCCTTGCCACAAGCGCCCTCCCCGACCGGTCTCTTCTTACTTGCTGCAGCTGCACCTTCTGGGCTTTCTCCTTGTCTCGCCGCTCAGATTCAGCTCTTCAGAGCTCAACAAGTTGCTCGACTTTCTTGCAACTCTGGAGATCGTGGTCCTTGGTGCGGTGGATTTTGCAATACAGCTTGTTGGAGCTGTCAGGCTTGTCGGCGGCCGCCACAGCTTGGCGGTCGGCGTCAACGGTAACCTCCTTGCCGGAGCCACCAGCCTTGGCTTTATTGGCGGCACCATCCTTGCCGGACTGCTCGACAACTAGTACCTCTTGGTTTTTCTTCCTCCTGTTGTTTCGCCACGCTCTTTCTTGCCGGGCGATCTCCTCATCTGCCGATTCCGCCCCACATACTCTCACCGAGTCTTCTTCCTTCTTCAGTAGCGGCACACTTGTCGGCCAGTATGAGCTCGCTAACGTCTTTCACTTTGCACATCGCCATCTCCTCCTCATCCTCGCGGTTTCGTACATTCTCGATGAAATGCACCGATCACCTTGGCGGGGTGGACGTCTGGGATGTTGTAGTGTACTCGATCAATCTCTCGATGAACATGCGCAGGACTCTCCCTCCTTCCGGGCAAGCAGGTGGAGGTCACTCTCCGCCATGAGGCTTATGGTCACCGTGAAGGCGCCAACAAACTGGTGGCACAAGTCTGCCCAAGAAGAAATAGAGCCATCCGGCAAGTGCATGAGCCAACATCCGACGCTTGGCTTGAGCACCGGGGAAAGTAGTTGGCGAGGATCTTGTCGTCTCGTCCCCCGCGGCCTGCACCGCGATGGTGTAGATGCCGAGGAACTCCGATGGGTGTGTCCTGCCATCATACTTCTCCGCACATCTGGTTTGAATTTTTCTTGTCGGGCCACCGGACTTGCCGCAGCTCACGAGTGAACGCAGGCCAACCTATCACAGACTGCAAGTCGCTGGTTCTCTGGCGCATGCATATCGACATGGGCCCGCGCGCTGGTCGATTGGCGCACTTCTCTTGGCGCCGATACGGGTTCGAGCGTCTTCTTCTTGCCGTTCTCGGAGAACTTGGCGCTTACACGACGAGCTCGCGGATCCGACGATGCAGTGGAGTCGCTGTCGAGGTGGATCCGGCGAGTCGGCGATCTTGGTCTTCGGGAAGGGGAGTGCACGGTGGCTGCACCCCCGCAAGTCTCGTCGCCATCAGCTTGCGCCTTGTCGCCTTGCCGCGGCTGCGAGGCACTCGGTTGCCGCGGGACGTCGCCGTTGGCGAAGCCGATGAGACTCTGAATTGTGGCCCTCCATTCGTCGACCTTATCGGCTGTTGGAGGGTAATCTAGAAGTAACTGAGCTCTTGCCAAGGCTTCCGCTGGTGTGGTTGGCGGCAACGGCCTACGGAGCGAAGAACGGAGGTGCTCGGACTCCTAACCAAGTTAGGAGGAGCAGCATCCCGCCCAAGCGACCGTACTCCACTCGTACCGGCATGCTGAGGTGCATGCGGGTCTCGAGGGCCTCGAGATCCTCCAGCTTGGCCTTGATCCAACGAGTGTATGGTGCCGCGAGCATCATGACGCTGTCGGTCCCGCGCCTCCTGCGAAGGACCAGGTGCGGACTCGGACGCCGACGCCTATGCCGCCTTGTCCTTGGACCTGGCGGCATTGTGGACTCTCTCGACGACGCCGGTTCCTCCGCCAGCGTTTCCCCCACCACCTGACAGTTCTGGTGGTGGTGGGTTCGACGCGGACGGCTCTGCTGCTGCCGAAGACTTCTTCTTCGGCGCCATGTTGACGAAGATGTTGATGAAGTTTCTCGTGTGACCGCCGGATCAGGTTCACACAGCCTCGACGCCCCCTACCTGGCGCGCCAAAGATGTCGGGGAGAACTGGTCGTGTCCCACGAGCACCTATGGGACCTGGGTCCCTTGTGGTCCGGAGGGGGGCGGAGATTGCACAAAGAGCAGATCGAGGCGATGCACACGAGCAGATTTACCCAGCTTCGGAGCTCTCCGGAGAGATAATACTCCTACCGCTGCTTTGTGGATTATCTTGTGTTCTTGCTAGGGAGCAATGGGAGCTACAAGACCTAGCCTGAGTGTGGTTTTGTATGAGTATGATGAACTAAGCCGGAGCTGGCCCGAACCCTTTCTACGTTGCACTTGGGCCTCCTTTTATAGGCACAAGGGGTCACCACATGTGGCAAGTAGACAAGGGTAAGATAGTAAAACATAGGCTGGTACACGCTTTGTACAGTGTACAGATAATCTATACCTAACTCGACGGCAAGGGACAAGAGTCATCAATGCCCGCCTCGCCGCCGAACAAAGGTAACAGGGACCGTCAAGGCGCCTCCGTTTGCCACGATGGTAGCTTGTCGGCGCCGCTTATCGCTACTCCCCGCTGGCTGCACGGCCCATCAACACGCGTGCTTGGGAGAGCCCCGTGGTGACACGTTGGTGGGTGAGCTGGAGCGGAGATGAAGAGAGATTTCCCGCCCCGGCAAGCGCCTTGCCGCGGCAGGAACCTTGTCGCGCTTGGGGGCTCGGCGCCCACCAAGCCTTCCCGGCATGATCCCCTTCCCGGCAAGCTCCTCTTGCCGGGGCCTTGTCTCTTCATCTTGAGTTCTCTTCTTGCCGGGGTCTTGTTTTCCGAAGGGCCGCGGAGGGTCTTGGCGACGCGCCGCAAGGCTTGCCCACGGACGCCATCGCCCCGCAGACAGTTCGGGGTACTAAGGTACCCCTACTTTAGTACACCGACAGTCATGGATGTACATGCATGAAAAAAAACGCGACCTACTGTGACAAACACGTATCATCACGGAAGTGTATTTTTTTTGAATTGTGAATATTAACTTTAGAATCAACAATATAAGGTCTAAACTTGTCACAAGAAAATACAACTGATAAGAACTCCTTTTCAGTAGTAGCATAATTTCTCTAGGCAGTATCGAGAGTTTTACTAGCATACTGGATAACATTCAATTTCTTATCAACTCTTTGCCCTAGAACAGCACCTACAGCATAATCACTAGCATCACACATAATTTCAAAGGGTAAATAACAACCAGGTGGCTAAACAATAGGTGCAGTGATCAAAGATTTCTTAAGTATTTCAAATGCTTCTACACAATCATCATCAAAGAAAAAAGGAATATGTTTTTGCAATAAATTAGCCAGAGGCCTAGAGATTCTAGAAAAGTCCTTAATGAACCTCCTTTAAAAACCGGCATGACCAAGGAAACTTCTTATACCTTTTATGTCGTTGGGACATGACATCTTTTCAATAGCATCAACTTTAGCTTTATCAACTTCAATACCTCTCTCAGAAATGATATGCCCCAAGACAATGCCTTCATTAACCATAAAGTGGCACTTTTCCCAATTCAAGACGAGACTAGTGCCTTCACATCTCTGCAAAACTCGATCAAGGTTGCTCAAGCAATCATCAAAAGAGGATCCATAAATGGAGAAATCATCCATGAATACCTCACAAATCTTTTCACAAAAGTCAGAGAATATATCCATCATGCATCTTTGAAAGGTAGCAGGTGCATTACATAAACCAAAAGGCATATGTATATAAGCAAAAGTACAAAAACGACAAGTAAAAGTAGTTTTTGATTGATCCTCCGCTGACACAAGTATTTGAGAGAAACCAGAATAACCATCTAGGAAGCAGAAATGTGTATGTTCGGATAGTCTTTCTAGCATTTGATCAAAAAAAGGTAAAGGGTAATGATCTTTCTTAGTAGCTTTATTTAACTTACGGAAATCAATTACCATCCTATAACCTATAATAATTCTTTGCGGGATCAATTCATCTTTATCATTAGGAACGACAGTAATACCTCCCTTGTCAGGAACACAATGGACAGGACATACCCATTCACTATCAGCAACGGGATAAATTATACCTGTCTCAAGGAGCTTTAGTATCTCCTTTCTTACCACTTCTTTCATCTTAGGATTCAATCGTCGTTGAGGATCCCTAACTGGTTTGGCATATTTCTCCACTTTAATTTTGTGTTGACATAGAGTGGGACTAATGCCCTTAAGATCATCCAAATTATATCCAATAGCAGCATGGTGCTTCTTCAGAGTTTTCAATAATCTTTCTTCTGCTTGCTCTGAAAGTTTAGCACTAATAATAGCATGATATATTTTCTTTTCATCAAGATAAGCATACTTAAGATTATCAGGTAATGGTTTGAGCTCAAACACGGGATCACCCTTGGGTGGAGGGGATCCCCTAGGATTTCAACAGGTAGGTTGTGTTTCAGAATAGGACCCTGTTGAAGGAACGCTTCATCTATTTCCCTTCTTTCATTCATGAACATATCATTTTCATGGTCTAGCAAATATTGTTCTAACGGATCAGTAGGAGGCACGGCAATAAAAGCAAGACCAATAATCTCATCCTTACTAGGTGATTCTTTATCACGGGGTTGTGTACGAAACTTAGGAAAATTAAACTCATGAGACATATCCCCTAAGCCAATTGTAACAATATCCTTTTCACAATCAATCCTAGCATTAACAGTATTCAAGAAGGGTCTACCAAATATAATGGGACAAAAGTCATCTTGTGGGGACCAAGAACAAGAAAATCAGCAGGATATTTAACCTTCCCACACAAGACTTCAACATCTCTAACAATCCCAACTGGTGAAATAGTATCTCTATTAGCAAGCTTAATTGTAACATCGATACCTTCTAACTCAGCGGGTGCGATATGATGCATAATTTCTTCATATAAGGAATGAGGTATTGCACTAGCACTAGCACCCATATCACATAAGCCATGATAACAATGATCTCCTATTTTAACAGAAATAACAGGCATGCCTACAACAGGTCTACGTATCTTAGCATCCGGTCTAGCAATATTAGCAGCCTGTTCACAGAAGTAAATAACATGCCCATCTAAATTATCATCCAAGAGATCTTTAATCATAGCAATACTAGGTTCAACTTTGATTTGCTCAGGAGGTGTATAAGTTCTAGTATTACTCTTACGAACAATAGTTGAAGTTTTAGCATGATCCTTTATCCTAACAGGAAAAGGTGGTTTCTCAACATAACTAGTAGGAACAATAGGATCATTATAAGTGATAGTCTTTTCTTTAACTATAATAGGTGCAACTACTTTTACTTCAATGGGAGGATTATATTTAAACCACTTCTCCTTAGGGAGATCAACGTGAGTAGCAAAAGATTCACAAAAAGCAGCTACTATCTCAGAGTCAAGTCCATATTTAGCGCTAAATCCACGAAAAGCATCGGTATCCATAAAGGATTTAACATAATCAAACTTAGGTGTTATACCTGACACCTTACCATCGTCGGAACCCCAATCTTCAGAGTTGCATTTAATTCTTTCCAATAAGTCCCACTTGAATTGAGTAGTCTTCAGCATATAAGAACCAACACAGGAAGTATAAAGCATGGTGCGATCATTGAGAGAAAGCAGAGCATAATTTTTTTGAATAATCGTATCTCTTGAGAGCTCATGATTGGGGCATGAATATAACATTGACTTAAGCCTCCCCCAAGCTTGAGCGATGCTTTCTCCTTCGCGAGGCCAGAAATTATATATGTAATTATGATAACGATGAACAAGGTGCATATGATAGAACTTCTGGTGAAATTCCAACTTCAATCGTTTATAATTCCAAGATCCCGTATCGTCACATAGCCTATACCATGTCAATGCATCTCCCTTCAAAGATAAAGGGAATACCTTCCTTTTGACAACATCATCGGGAATACCTGCAAGCTTAAATAATCCACAAACTTCATCCACAAAGATAAGGTGTAAATCGGGATGCAATGTTCCATCTCCTGCAAAGGGATTAGCTAGCAGTTTCTCTATCATACCCGAAGGAATCTCAAAGTAAATATTTTCAGTAGGTTCAGTAAGTTGAGGAGCAACTCTTTGCTCGACTGGTTGGGGTGAAGATACCTCGAACAAGCCCCTCAAAGGATTAGTTTCCATAGTAACAAGTGACAGAAAATTTCAGCACACTATATAAATGTTTCCTTACCAAGTTCCACTCACCAAAGGCGCTTCACTCCCCGGAAAAGGTGCCAGAAAAAAAGTCTTGATGACCCACAAGTATAGGGGATCTATCTAGTCCTTTCGATAAGTAAGAGTGTCGAACCCAACGAGGAGCAGAAGGAAATGACAAGCGGTTTTCAGTAAGGTATTCTCTGCAAGCACTGAAATTGTAGGTAACAAATAGTTTTGTTATAAGATAATTTGTAACGGGTAACAAGCAATGAAAGTAAATAAAGTGAAGCAAGGTGGACCAATCCTTTTTGTAGCAAAGGACAAGCCTGGACAATTTCTTATAATGAGAAAAGCGCTCCCGAGGACACATGGGACTTATCGTCAAGCTAGTTTTCATCACGCTCATATGATTCGCGTTCGGTACTTCGATAATTTGATATGTGGGTGGACCGGTGCTTGGGTACTGCCCTTACTTGGACAAGCATCCCACTTATGATTAACCCCTATTGCATGCATCCGCAACTACAAAAGGAGTATCAAGGTAAACCTAACCACAACATTATACATATGTATCCAAATTAGCCCCTTACGAAGCAACGCATAAACTAGGGTTTAAGCTTCTGTCACTCTAGCAACCCATCATCTACTTATTACTTCCCAATGCCTTCATCTAGGCCCAAATAATGGTGAAGTGTCATGTAGTCGACGTTCACATAACACCACTAGAGGAGAGACAACATACATCTCATCAAAATATCGAACGAATACCAAATTCACATGACTACTAATAGCAAGACTTCTCCCATGTCCTCAGGAACAAACATAACTACTCACAAAGCATATTCATGTTCATAATCAGAGGAGTATTAATATTTATTAAGGATCTGAACATATGATCTTCCACCAAGTAAACCAATTAGCATCAACTACAAGGAGTAACCAACACTACAAGCAACCCACAGGTACCAATTTGTGGTTTTGATACAAGATTGGATAAAAGAGATGAACTAGGGGTTTGAGGGGAGATGGTGCTGGCGAAGTGTGACGCCCTCGATTCAATCGTACACTAATCATGCACGCAAATGTGTACGATCAAGATCAAGGACTCACGGGAAGATATCACAACACAACTCTACAAATAAAATAAGTCATACAAGCATCATAATACAAGCCAGGGGCCTCGAGGGCTCGAATACAAGTGCTCGATCATAGACGAGTCAGCGGAAGCAACAATATCTGAGTACAGACATAAGTTAAACAAGGTGCCATAAGATGGCTAGCACAAACTGGGATACAGATCGAAGAGTACAGGCCTCCTGCGGGATCCTCCTAGGTCACTCCAGTGGTCGCCGTGCCGGGCTGCGTAGTAGTAGGCGCCTCAGAGTAGTAGTCGCCGAGGCGGTGGCGCTCGGATCCTGGTCTCCATCGTCGATTGCAGCAATCGAATAGAGATCGGGAAAAGGGGAAACAAGGCAACCGTGAGTACTCATCCAAAGTACTGCAAGCAAGGAGCTACACTACATATGCAAGGATATATGTGTAAAGGCCATATCGTGGACTGAAGCTCGAGAATGCCGAATAGAGAGAAGGCCTAGTCCTAACGAAGACTAGCATCTTCCGAAACCACCATCTTGCAGCAAACAAGAGGAGTAGAGTAACATAACTTAAAGTAGCAGCAGTGTTATCAACCTCGGCCAGAGATCCTTTCTCGACTCCTGCGAGAAAGAATCCCGAGCCATACTATCCAGATTATTATCACAATCCAATTCTCATCGCAATCCATTGCTCATATCCATGTCTCATCTCAAGTAACCAGTTCTAGTTGTATCGATCGGGATACAACTCCAAGTGTCCGTTATCAGAGGACAGGCTATCGATAGATGTTTTCTTCCCTGCAGGTGCACCAACTTACCCACCACGCCGCTTAACTCCGGCGGACACACTTTCGTGGTCATGCCGGCCTCGGTCAAACAATACGCCGCAACCCGACCTAGGCTTAATAGAGAGGCCAGACGCGCGGACTAAACCTATGCCCTGGGGTCATGGGCCATCTCCCGGAACTCTGCACGCTATGAGGGCGGCCGGAAGCAGACCTAGCCTAACAGCGTTCCAGCCCAATCCGTAGCCGCGCGACGCCGACGTCTAATAAGCTTCGGCTGATGTATACGACGCAGAACGCCCATACTTAGCCCACGTGATGGTTAGTGCTATCGGGCCGAGGCCCTCGGATCAAATATCCAAATCGTAGTGGATTAGGGACGCGGTAACAAGCGAACTCACGAAGATGTGACCCGTTGCCCGTCTCGAGGACTTGTGGCAAGGGCTAGGAATGCCCGCCACGCCTCGTAAGTATCTCGCGGGCACCTCCAGTCAACCCGTCTCCACATCACTGCAATTAAGCAGCTGGTACCCTCGTGGTCGACCCGTCTTTCCAAGTAACAGTGTAACAGTCCAAGTAACTGTGAGTCCAAACATCAAGGGAAAACACGAGGAATCACCCCGTGTATTCCACTCAATGTAGTCGTCAAGGTGAACATAAGAGGATTCACCCTCGAGGTCCACACTTGAGGGTTGCACGACGAGTCGTATCGAAGTGGTTAAAGAGGAAATCACCCTCGATGACCACAACCGGATAAGCGTACTACTGTGGTTAATATCGGAAGTGCTGCAGAGGTTTCACCCTCGGTACTCGATAGTAACCTAGTAGTGTCGAGCAACTAAGGGAAGTGATGTGCGGTGTCGGGGCTGGTCTCCGATCCGTTGATCGGGTCTTCAATGATGAAGCAGGGCAACAAGGACAAGGTGGGGGTCAGCGATGGGTCTCTACCCAACCTATACTAAGCAGTTTAGGATAAGCGGTAGGTAACAATAGCAGGTTACAATAAGCAGGCTATGCAATGTAATAGGAGCAACAATAACAAGAGCAAAATCTAGTGCAAGCAATAAGAGAATGGAATGGGCGATATCGGGATGATCAAAGGGGGCTTGCACTGGTTGCTCGGCAAGAGAGTGATCACAAGACCTTGTAGTCGAATCGCCATTGCAGCTGGTCGGTCTCGTAGTCTCACCAAGAGAAGAGGGGAAGAAACAATGAATACACGATAACGGATGCATAACGATGCATGACATGCCAAGAAGCGATGCTAGGCGTGCCCTAACGTGGTAAGAGGGTACTTGGTTTAGGGGAAGCATCCGGAGGTTATCCGGTTCGGACGTCTGTCGACAGATGAACCGGAGGAGAAAGTTTGCAGGTTCGATAGGTTAGAGGCGTGCGGTGGACGAACGGAATGCGATAGGAATCGTCTAAATCGTTCGAGCAACTTTCATGTTGAAATTATTTTAATCAAGACCACGGTTAAAAGTTATGATTTATAAAAGGTTTTATTAATTTCTGGAATTAATTAATTAATTAATTAATTTCGAAAAAGTATTTATGACATCAAGATGAGGTCATCTTCGACGTCATCACCAACAGAGGTTGACTAAGTCAACCCCTGCCAGTGGGTCCCACATGTCATACACTAATAACTTAATTAACCTAATCGATTAATTAAACTTAGTTAATTAAGTTAACTAATGATTAGTATTAATTAATCCAGATTAATTAGTTTAATTAATTACCCAATTAATTAGCTAATGATTAGGTTTAACTAATCCGAATTAATTAGTTTAATTAATTATCCAATTAATTAATTAATTAATTATTTAGTTAATTAATTTAATTACTTTTAATTCATTTTAAAACATTTTTTGATTACATTTAAATAAAACATTTTGTTTTAATCGTTTTTGGGTGGGGCCCCTAGTCGAGGGCACGTGGCTCAATGGTCTTGGCGTCATGGGAGGCGGTGCTTGCCTGTTTGCACCTGACCTGCCCGGTCGGGCGCTGGGCGGTGCTGTGGTCGATGCCTGGCCGCGCGGCCGTGGCAGCAACGCCGGTGAGGGGGCGACAGGAGGCAGTCTGAGGGGCCCGGGCGAAGGGGGATCGGGGTTCGGCCCGTCTGGGGGGCGCCGAACGGGAAGGAGGGGATCGGGAGCGGGGCTCGGGGCCTCGCCTCGTCAGCGACGAGGGCGCCAGACGGGAGGAGAAGGAACGGGAGGGGGGAGGCGGCGGCCGGGGGGGCGCCGAGCCGACGAGGCCACGGGCCGGATCCGGCTGGGCGAGAGGGGAACGGGGAGGGGGGGCGTCGGAGCTCACGGGGTCGGAGGGGACCGGAGGGAGCCGGAGAGGGGGACGTTGCAGCGGGGCTGGCCGGGCCAACGCCGACGAGGGAGGGAGAGAGGAGGTCGAGGCTCACGGGGTTCGGGGTCTCGGGCGCGGGCTTGGTGGAGCTCAGGGCAGTCCGGGAGGGGGGGTCGGGAGGCACGCCGCGAGGTGGGCGCGGCGTCTGGGCCGAGGCCGAGCCGGACCGCCATGGTCGTCGGGCTCGGTGGGGGGCATGGAGGGGAGGGAGGGGGCGTGCGGGTGGTGAGGAGGAGGAGGAGGAGCGAGGCCCGGGGCAGCGGAACGGCGGCAGGGGGGGCCGATGCTGCCGGGGAAGGCGGTCGGTGGGGGGCGCCTGAGCCCGATCCCGATTGGATCGGGGAGGTGGGGCGAGAGGGGGGAGTGGGGGATCGGTTGGGGCTAGGGTTTTCCCTCGAGGGATAAGGGAGAGGGGTGGTTGGCCGGTGGGCGGCTGGTGGCCCATGGGGCTGGCCAGTGGAGATGGGCCAAGGGGAAAGTGGGAGGGGGCGGCTGCTTTGGGCGGTGGGGTTTATCCTCCCCGGCTTTTTTTTTTTTAAACAGCTTGAAACAACGATTTGTTTAAATAATGAACCGGGGATCCAGGCGTTACGAAGATGTTGATGGAGATTGACCCCCTCCCGATGAGAGTATCGTTGGTGATGATGATGGTGATGATTTCCCCCTGAGGGAAGTTTCCCCAGAACAGCTCATGGGAGCCTAGATTGGTTCCACCAAGGTTACGCCTCGTGGCGGCGGAGTTTAGTCCGTAAGCTTGCTTATGATTTTTTCGAGGTAAAGCCTTCATATAGCGGAAGATGGGCACGGAGGGCCACTGGGGGCCCAGAGAGGCAGGCGCGCCCGGTGGGGTGGCGCGCCCCACCCTCCTGGCCAGGTGTGGGCCCCCTCGGTGTTTTCTTCGCTCAATAATTCTTATTAATTGAAAAATGACTTCGTGGAGTTTCAGGATTTTTGAGCTGTGCAGAATAGGTTTCAATATTTGCTCCTTTTCGGCCGAATTCGATTCTTGGCATTCCCCTCTTCATGGTAAACCTTGTAAAATAAGAGAGAATAGCCATAAGTATTGAGACATAATGTGTAATAACAACCCATAATGCAATAAAAATTTATATAAAAGCATGATGCAAAATGGATGTATCATGCTGCTACTAAGTCGATATAGCAGTAGCGTGGTCCAACCCACGTTACTGCTAACCTTTAGCTGTAGCGCCTTAGTAGTAACACTATTCCCCGCGCTACTGATAGGCTTTAAACACGCGCTACGGATAGGGTTTTCTCTAATAGTGAAAGGTCATGCCAGACTTTTCCGTGATTTAAGCATGATTTGTGCTAGAATATGTAGGAAATATCAAGTGCCCCGGATTTTCTAGAAAGAGAATTAAACGAAATTTCGAGTTGACTTTCAGTCTGTCGGGGCTCCAGGCATGACAATCAAAAAATCAGTGAGGGAGAGTCTCCACCATATATGAGAGAAGAAGAATGCCGACTGTTGTCGTGGGGGTCGCTCTCCTTCTTCTCTTTGTGCTAGACCTTTGTTATGCACTAGGGGAAGAAGGAGTAGCGACCATCATCGACGGTCAAAAAATCGGTGAGGAAGTGTCCACCATACAGAAGAGAAGAAGAATGCCGACTGTTGTTGTGGGGGTCGCTTCTCTTTCTTTTCCTTGTGCTAGATATTTGTAATGCACTAGGTAAAGGAGGAGTAGCAACCATAACCGATGGTCGCAATATCAGAGAGGAAGTGCCCACCATATTCGTGAGATGATAGTTTAGGAAGGAAGACTCGATAGACCTAGAGTCAACCCGTTGCATATTGAGTAATAGTGATCTGTGTGTTGAGTTTCCTGGTACTTGCCTTCGATCGATTTTCAATTAATGTTTCAACTGTGAGTATAGGAAATGTCTGACGATGAAAAGGATTTCGGTATGAGCTTAGCATCAAGCTGGGTAAGACCTTCGAAGTGGATACAGTAAGTCACAACGACAAGTCTTTTTTCGTAATTAAGTATGACTTCTTCTTCTTTTGCTTCAACTTATAATTTTAATTTTTTACTATTCTACTGGCGTATCCCCTGCCATGTAAGAATGTATGTCTTGGATAAGATTGGTTTCTGTACTATGGAAAGTATGGAGGTAAAGAGAGTTCACTTGAGGACCAATCATGGTTATACTTTTGCCGTAAAATTATACAATGCAGACACCTACACCTGTTTTGAATGAAAAATTGGAGAGCACTATGCAAGGCTTATGCATTTGAGCCTGATATGCTTATCACCTTTGATATTCGTCCGGAAGATGAAGTTGAAGGTAATATCCACATCTGGGTCGATGTGCAGACGCCTCCAGTTCTACCATTATGTGATTTTCTTAACCATATTTATGTCTTGGATATTGTTTATTCAAAAATAGTTGACAACTAATTTCTATTGACAGCTTATTTCAGTTCAAGCAAACATGTCCAGCGCTTGGTAGACATGACCTACTACTGTCCCGGGGCTGAACTAAACTGCGAGGAGATAAGCCATTATGTTTGATGGCTTGAGGATCTTGATACTGTCAAGACAGATTATTTTCCTGGACTTCGAAATATTAGTACTCAAAACGTGTGACCACTAGCGTGCGTATGGAACTACGGTCACATCTATTTAGGAAAGATGGTAAGAATTCTACTATTTTTCCTCAGTGCATTGCTACGTCTTGAGCTTCCGTTGGTTTTCCTCGAAGAGGAGAGGGTGATGCAGCAATAGTAGCGTAAGTATTTCCCTCAGTTTTTGAGAACCAAGGTATCAATCCAGTAGGAGGCTCCTCAAAAGTCCCACGCACCTACACAAACAAACTGAGAACTCGCAACCAACGCAATAAAGGGGTTGTCAATCCCTTCAAGGCCACTTGAAAAAGTGATATCTAATAAAGATAGTATGATAAGATAAATATATTTTTGGTATTTTATAATATAGATGCAAAAAGTAAAGATGCAAATAAAAGGGGATTGAAAGAAAATATGATAAGAGATAGACCCTGGGGCCATAGCTTTCACTAGAGGCTTCTCTCAAGATAGCATAAGTATTACGGTGGGTGAACAAATTACTGTCGAGCAATTGATAGAAAAGCGCATAGTTATGAGATTATCTAGGCATGATCATGTATATAGGCATCACGTCCATAACAAGTAGACCGACTCCTGCCTGCATCTACTACTATTACTCCACACATCGACCGACTCCTGCCTGCATCTAGAGTATTAAGTTCACAAGAACAGAGTAACGCATTAAGAAAGATGACATGATGTAGAGGGATAAACTCAAGCAATATGGTATAAATCCCATCTTGTTATCCTCGATGGCAACAATACAATACGTGCCTTGCAACCCTTTCTGTCACTGGGTAAGGACACCGCAAGATTTAACCCAAAGCTAAGCACTTCTCCCATGGCAAGAAAGATCAATCTAGTAGGCCAAACCAAACTGATAATTTGAAGAGACTTGCAAAGATAACTCAATCATACATAAGAGAATTCAGAGAAGATTCAAATATTCTTCATAGATGAACTTGATCATAAACCCACAATTCATCGGATCTCGACAAACACACCGCAAAAAGAGTTTACATCAAATAGATCTCCACAAGAGCGGGGGAGAACATTGTATTGAGATCCAAAAAGAGAGAAGAAGCCATCTAGCTAATAACTATGGACCCGTAGGTCTGTGGTAAACTACTCACAACTCATCGGAGGGGCAAGGGTGTTGATGTAGAAGCCCTACATGGTTGATTCCCCCTCCGGCAGAGTGCCGACGAAGGCTCCAAGATGAGATCTCGTGGATACAGAAGGTTACGGTGGTGGAAATTGTGTTTCGTGGTGCCCCTGGATGTTTTCGGGGTACGTAGGTATATATAGGAGGAAGAAGTACGTCGGTGGCGCTGAGGGGCCCACGAGACAGGGGGCACGCCCTCTGGGGGCCTCCTATCTCGTGGGGGCCTCGGCTGCTTCTTGACTTGCACTCCAAGTCCTCTGGATCACGTTCGTTCCAAAAATCACGCTCCCGAAGGTTTCATTGCGTTTGGACTCCGTTTGATATTCCTTTTCTTCGAAATACTGAAATAGGCAAAAAAACAGCAATATGGGCTGGGCCTCCGGTTAGTAGGTTAGTCCCAAAAATGATATAAATGTGTAAAATAAAGCCCATAAACATCCAAAAGGGGTAATATAATAGCATGGAACAATCAAAAATTATAGATACGTTGGAGACGTATCATGCATCTTTTGCACACATTATTTTTTAAGCTAAACATCATTGCTAAGTATGTTACTACGATGTTCTTCAACATGGACTCCCGATGATAGTTGTGCCTCAATGGATCAAGCATAAAGGACGCATAAAAATGGTTAGCTTACGGCCAAGACATCCTACATTGCACTTTAGTGCATTTAAGATTTCTCGAAGTGAGCAAGTCTTAATAGTCAAAGACTAGAGCAAAATTGTGAACGATCGCACACTACAAGAAATATGTCAACTTGTGACCATCACTATTGGTCACTGAAAGGTCATAGTTTGTCATTTGCGACCTTTTTGTGACCAAAAACAGAAGATCAAAAGCTGGCGGTCGTAAACTGAAATTAGTGACCTTCTTTGTGATATGTAAAAGGTCGTTGGTTTCGCTACCAAAATTTTGGTCACTAGCAACCTCCCCAGGCCACGTAGGCATCCAGCGTGGCAAGCTGATGTTGCACAAGATTCAGCCCGGTCCAATACGGTTTTCTACATGGGCCTATCCTAATAAATTTGATATTTCTATTATTATTTTTCCTATGAATTCTATTGGGCTACATGGGCCAAGCCCAATATTTTAGCCTTTTTATTTCTGGGCTTTGGCCTTTTACAGTCTATTAATTATATATTTTTGGAAAATATATTTTGGAGCTGGTCCCACTAGTCATGTTAATCTCATATATTGATCCCACACATCAGAAAGTTACAAACTAGTCATATTATTTCACAAGTGGGTTGCATTGGTCAGGTTACCATCTCACACACTATCAAATCACATTCATGATCAAATATTCCAAACAAATAAGAGAACATGTGAAATTCGTCAAATAACACTAAATTATTGTATTACTATTTCTGTAGACTATTACAACCCAGGTATACCAGCTATTACAATATTACAATATTACAGTCAAATAGAACAGAAAACTCTTTGCTGAGTAGCACTTCACGGCTTCGCGCTTTTCTTCACGTCTTCGCACTTCCAACTTTCTTAGCCCTGGAGCTCCTGTAAAAGAGGAACCAAGTAAAGAAGTTACAGACAGCTGCTCCTTACACACAACTATATTTGCTACAGATCAGCTATCAACTCTTGATATTTATCCAGCGGGCATTGGTATGTGTAGGTACCGATGGAAGGGTGTACCTGGATGTATAGCATGAGAAGGGAGAGCTGGAGCGCCCACCTGAACTGCAGCTTGCCGCAAACCATGTAGGCAAGCACCACCCAACACTTGCGCATGCCGAAAAGGAGACCATGTCGTCCAGAACAGTCATGTGCACCTGCACCAATGAGAGGCACCGAAATTGAGAACAAAACCAAAATTTACACCAGACAGAAAATTAAAATATAAGTTTAGCATCGCATAGCTAAAGAAACCATATAATGTACCATAACATTTGCAAAAATGGAGGTGGTTCTCTCTAGGATTACTAGTCAGCTCACACTTTAAACATAAAATTTGTTCATCTTATATAACAAAAAAACTTCGAAATGTCGATCGACTGCTCCAGAAATGCAATATGTAAACCCAGCTGGAATTGATAACTACAAGCTACAGCAGCTCAAAGTTGCAGTAGCTAAAATGCAAGCATTGTTCTCACAACCAACCAATACTTCATTAACGGGTCACCCATCAAAATTTGTGTTTAGAATAACTATTGAAGACGGGTTCAGCTTCTATGCCTAGAATAACTACTCACGGTGAAATCTGGACGTGTATAGCAGCTACTAGTATGCAAAGTTGATCATGGTGCTACTGGCAGGCACTTGCACTGTTTTATTCTCCGCTGATCATATCAGGTTGCAAAATCTGTATAGTATTAAGTATAGACTAAGCAATACTGCATAGGCCTTTTCTTACTGGTGTTCGGTTTATAAAAAAGTTGGCCAACAACATCTATATAGTATTAACATCTGTTGCTGGATTCTGGCAATCTTACCAGAATCGAAACACAGGCACGACACACAGATCAAATCAGGGCGAGCCAGACATTCTACCCAACAAGGATAGCAGCCTATCCCACTACCAACTACCATCTCAAAGCGCTCGGGCAAACATCAACTCACCTGATGAGTAAGGCCCTCTAGATGTCCCTTTGGGGGAGCTTGATCGCTCTGCTCTTCAGCAGCAACATCAGGCTCTGGATCCGTGGCACATGTGGACGTACTGCACACCCCAGTCTGCAAGAGATTCAAAAAATCATCACACAAACACAAGACCCAAGGATGAACTGAGAGTAGGGAGGGGAAACATTAGCCATACCGCAAATCAGGATTAGCATACAGAGTGGTAACGAGGGTCGTCTCTCCCTGCGCGTTCGACTTGCCAGTGTGACTGGTCAGTGAGAAGCATAGCTGGACACTTCACCTGTGTTAAGAACCAAGCAAATGGTATTATAAGCACACGATGCACAAGTATATTAAACAGAGCACAAAACTGTGTGTGTTAAGTTTAATCCCTCGACATGAACAGTTCAAGTTCAGTTGGGTTTTACTTCAATATGTCATCTGAAGAAAAAGGGGACATGCTTTTGTTCCATTATTTCGTTCACTAGATTAGTGTCCACGGAGCAGCATAAACCAAGCAACTTTTACATAAGCAATTAACAACAGAGACATAGTATGCTCCCAACTGGTAAATCATGGGATGGGCTCGTCCAAACAAAATGTAGAAACAGTTAAGTGTGCTTCATTGTTCTGAATTTCTGATCTATCTGGCAGTTTGTTACCACGTATAAAAAAACATTAGTACAGATATCTACTCTATCATTTGGTTGCAATATATCTAGACCTGCACATCCAAGTCGGAAAGCATCAAACTGAAACTTCTGAGCACAAACGTTGAGGAAATTATGGGGCTTTGCTGGCGTGCTGCAATCATAAATCAAAAAGCACGACCCAAATCTACAATCTAATCTCTCATATAGCTTTGTTGTACTGCAGGCAGGGAGGCATGTATCCGGCCAACGACGGGCAGCAACGGAACAAGGTCAGAGCGGATTTCTGAGAATACATGCTTGTGCGACTGAACACCTACGTGTGCTGCTGCTGCTGCCACTTCTGAGAATCCAGATGAATCGGCAGCACCAACTGCCCGGGGTAGGCGAGCGGAGCGAGGAAGGAAGGTAAGGGAAGGGAAGGGGGCGGGGCTTACGAGGAGGAGGTCGAAGAGGTAGGGGAGCGCGTTGACGAAGGGGATAAGGAAGAGCACGCCACGCTCGCCTAGCATCAGCAGAAGATCAGATCAAGTCAGATGGGAGCGAATCCAGTGTCGGAGAATTCACGCATGGATCGGCGGCCGCCGCGACGGGACTCAGCATGGCTTCGTTGGGGCCGGATCGGGAGAGCAAGGAGGGGCGGGGAAGATGGAAACAAGTGCGCGAGGAGCACGCGCCGCCGGAGACTCGGTGATCCCGTTGACGTCATCGCCATCCTGATTGCCGGAGGCCCGTGGCCGGCGTGAAGCACGCACGCGTGCGCCGGCGAGAAATCCGGCCGTGATGCGATGGCCGTGCCTAGACTGCTGGATCTGGGGGATGAAGGCTAGGGGAGAGGGTGTGTGGCGGAGACAAGGTCGGCACTGGTGGGTGGGGGTGGTGGCGGTGGGAATCGCGGGAAGGGGCGAGCTCTCGCTCTCTCGATCTAGACTGGATCGGGATCGTTCGGTGGGTGGGAGTGGCGGGGAGAGGACTGGATCAGGGTCGGGAGGGGAGGGGAGAGGGGATCGGGATCGGTGCGTCACAGAAAGAGGCCGGGGACGGGGAGGAGGTGGCGGCGGCGAGGAGACGTGGACGAGGGAGGAGGAGTTCGATGGGAGGAGACAGGCGTCGGCTAGGGTTTGGGTTGGGGGAGGGAGAGGGGGAGAGATATCTGGCTGGAGCGAGGAGAGGGGCTGCTAGGGTTTGGGTTGGGGGAGGGAGAACTGAGAGGGGACTGAGAGCCGTTGGATCCGTTGGATGTGGACGGTTCAGATCGTCTACATTGGAGTGATTCGTGGGAACAACCCTGATTGGTTGAGAAAGTTTATGTTTTAAAATAGTTTTAAAGTACTAAAACTAGGAGGTTTTGTGAAGCAGCTATCAAAAATATTTTGCAAAACTGCACAACTAGATTTATCACTCAACTTTGACCACATTTTATGGATGATCGCAAATTTGCATGCATTTTTTTATCTTTCTAGCTATTTTTAATGATTTTTTGAATGCCCAAAATGATTTTTTTGTGAGGGGTCTACCATATATTTGTTGCAAAATTGGACCAAATCATTTTTATAAAATAATAGGTCATATTTAATGCACAATTGACCAAAAGGTTGGGTGTCAAAAGTTTCGATCCACCTCTCGTCAAAAAGACAAATTTCCGCCGATTCAGCTGCTAGCGGGTCAAATTTGAACTGCGGCTGCCTCATAGTTTGCTCTTTATTTTCCCAAAAATCATTTATAGGTACAAAAGTATCTATTTAATCAGAGAAACACTAAAAAAATTCCAAGATTCAACCACTAGCTAGGAACGGTCATTCCCGTCGTTTTGACCGCATTTTGAAACGAGCATAAAAAATTCAAAAAAAATCAAAAAATTGGAAAACCTTCGCATTGTGTCATTACATGTGACCAAGTTACCAGGAAAAAATAATAAACTTGTAATACGGCAATTATTTTTAAAAAGTGTTCTCAGAAACAAGCTATCATGTGTGGAGATCAATGGCTTTCAAGCCAAATGATCAATCTTATGGCCACATTCATCGCATAGTTTATTCAAATGATCCCATATTGTGCACACGGGTGCATATTGGAATGGCAAACAATGTTGCCTAAGGAAGTTTTCATTTTCTTTGAACGAAAAAATCATTTTCCATTTTTTGAGTGCCCAAAATGAGGTTTTTTTTGTGAAGAACCTACCAAATAATTGTTGCAAAATTGGACCAAATAAATTTTATAAAATACTAGGCCTTATTTAATGCACAAATGACCAAATGGTTGGTTGTCAAAAGATTTGATCCACGTCTAGTGAAAAAGACAAACTTCCGCCGATTCAGTAGGAAGCGGGTCAAATTTGAACTACAGCTGCCTCATGGTTTGCTCTTTATTTTTTCCAAAAATCATTTCTAGGTACATAAGTATCTATTTAATCAGAGAAACACCAAAAAAATCTAAGATTCAACCACTAGCTAGGGACGGTCATTCCCGCCGTTTTGACCGCATTTTGAAACGAGCATAAAAAATTCAAAAAAAATCAAAAAATTGCAGAACCTTCGCAATGTGTCATTATATGTGGCCAAGTTACTAGGAAAAATAATAAACTTGTGATACGGCAATTATTTTTAAAAAGTGTTCTCAGAAATGAGCTATCATGCGTGAAGATTCATGGCTTTCAAGCCAAATGATCGATCTTATAGCCACATTCAGGGCATAGTTTGTTAAAATGATCTCATATTGATCACAAGGGTGCATCTTGGAATTCCAAACAATGTTGCCTAAGGGAGTTTTCATTTTCTTTGCATGGAAAATTCATTTCCATTTATTGAGTGCCCGAAATGAGTTTTTTTTGTGAAGGACCTACCATATATTTGTTGCAAAATTGGACCTAATCAATTTTATAAAATACCAGGCCTTATGTAATGCACAATTGAAAAAATGTTTGGGTTTCAAAAGTTTTGATCATGCGTGGATCTAATGAAATGTTTGGGTTTCAAAAGTTTTGACCAAAAATTGGACCTAATCAATCAAAATACCAGGCCTTATGTAATGGATTGAGCTGAAATTTGGTGGAGGATGTTTATTTGGGCATATGAAAGCACTGTAGAAAGTTGATACCATTTGGACATGCCAACGTGGTACTTCTTTCACACTGCTCTTCTCTGGACAGAAACTTGGAAAAATTAGCGAGAGAAATTGGATGAATGAAATGAGCTCAAATTTGGTGTAGGTAAGTTACATAGGTATGGTCATGCGCTGGTAAATTTTCAGATCATTTGGGTAAGCATAGCCAGTACTTACTTCACACAGCTTCTCTCGAGGTAGAAACTTTGAAAAATTCATGAGAACGATTTACCAGGAAAATGGAGCTTAATATTTTCATGTTGCAATGATTTGGGTATGGAAGAGTGCCCAAAAGGTTTGAGGGTAATAGGAGGGGTCTATATAACACTTGCTTTGCAACGTGCCAATCTGGCCATAAAATATAAATTGAACCTGGGCTCACATGAATGATTTGACTGAGCTACAATTTGGAGGAGGGTGATAATCTAGGCATATGAAGGAACTGTATAAATTTCATGTCATTTTGATAAATAAAAAACATACTTCCTTCACAATGCTTCTAGGTGGACAAAAACTTTGGAAATTTGCCGAGGAAGATTTGCTAGGCAAATGGAGTTGAATTTTGTCATGAGGCAAAGATTTGGATAGGAAAGAGTGCCCAAAAATTTCGAGGGCAATCAAGGATATATAAATAGCACTTCCTTCACAAAGTGTTGTTGTGAACAGAATAGGAAAATGAATGTTGTTGAATTATTTTTGAACTAGGCAAGGAAGGATTTTTACATATTTGATGAAGATATGACCCAAAGAATTTATGAGATTTTTTTGTGAATTTTGGGAATGACGGAAATATAGGCTGCTTCACAACCTAGGGCAAGAATTGACACATGTACATGACACATAGGCAAAACTGATGAGGTGGCGCCTAGTCATAGCAATAAGTACTAATGCATCCACGTTCACAACCTCATGACCATTTATATTAGTCGTAATCAGGTAGAAATAAGGTCATGGACCACTCTTGTCTGCTTTATGACCATTTGGTGTAAGGCAATTCAGGGTTTGAGCCCTTCCCGGCGAAATGGCCGTGGATTTACAACCAATTCAGCTAGGGTCACTAAGAGAAGGTCAGTAGTTGACATATTTCTTGTAGTGGCAGCAGAGAAGTAGTAGGGGGAAGCAATCAGAACCACAGCCCACAATTAGTAGACAGGTTCATCTGCATGCTCCAATAGGATGAAGCAGGAGTGCTACACATGTTCGATGCTATTTTACCTGCGAGAGCAGCATGAGTGATTAGCTAGCTAGAATGAGTTTGAAGATGATGATGTGCTACACTATGACTATGGTGATTAAATATCTAGTCTTGGTGGTAATGACTATGATGATTATTATTAGCTAGTGTTGGTGGTGATTAGATAGCTACACTATGACTATGATGATTAAATATTGTTGGTGGTAATGACTATGATGATTATGAGCTAGTGTTGTTGGTGATGATATGATGCAAGAGTTTTTATATTAATATGATGATGATGAAGATGGTGATGAGTAGTTTCAAGTGGATGGATCCTAAGTGACCAAGTCATGGATTATCACGATAATCCATGACTTGGTCACTTAGGATCCATCCACTTGAAACTAATCCGCGGTTCTTTCACCTAGTGATTTAATAACTCATTATAATGTAAAAACAATCTCTAAATTGCTAATGTATGAAAAGGTGTATAAAGGTGTATGAATACGACATAAAATAAAAAAATAGAATACGGAATAATAATAGTAGCGTGGGCAGTGAGACGCGCTGCTAGTAATTACAAGAAGCGCCTTTTGCAGGAAGCGCTACTACTAAGTAGATATAGCAATAGCGCGGGTAAACCAACGCTACTCCTAACCTTTAGCTGTAGCGCCCTAGTAGTAGCGTGGTCACCCGCGCTACTGCTAGGCTTTTCCCTAGTAGTGATGCCACAACCTCGCCCGACTGTGCTGCCATGACAGCTAGGCCTCCCCCACACTCGGATCCGCTGCTATGGCAGCCACACCGAACCCCTTCCCACCTCCTGACTCCGTTGCTCCCGCAGCACACCAGCCACCCCGGGCGAGGACAGCCCATCCCACAGCTTCCCCACTGTTGAGCGGCCAGTCATAGCTCCACCTGCTCGCTGATTCGTCCATCTTGCATCATGCTTTTATATCGATATTTATTGCATTATGGGCTGTTATTGCACGTTATGTCACAATACTTATGAATATTCTCTCTTATTTTACAAGGTTTACCATGAAGAGGGAGAGTGCCGGCAGCTGGGATTCTGGCTGGAAAAAGGAGCAAATATTGGAAACCTATTCTGCACAGATCCAAAAGTCCTGAAACTCCACGAAAGTCATTTTTGGAATTAATAAGAACTATTGAGCGAAGGAAGTACCAGAGGGGCCCCACACCCTGGCCACGAGGGTGGTGCACGCCCACCCCTACTGGGCGCGCCCCCCCAGCCTCGTGGGCCCCCTGGTGGCCCCCAGTGCCCATCTTCTGCTATATGAAGGCTTTTACCCTGGAAAAAATCATAAGCAAGCTTACGGGACGAAACTCCGCCGCCACGAGGCGGAACCTTGGCGGAACCAATCTAGGGCTCCGGCGGAGCTGTTCTCCCGGGGAAACATCCCTCCGGGAGGGGGAAATCATCACCATCGTCATCACCAATGATCCTCTCATCGGGAGGGGGTCAATCTCCATCAACATCTTCACCAGCACCATCTCCTCTCAAACCCTAGTTCATCTCTTGTATCCAATCTTGTATCAAAACCACAAATTGGTACCTGTGGGTTGCTAGTAGTGTTGATTACTCCTTGTAGTTGATGCTAATTGGTTTATCTGGTGGAAGATCATATGTTCATATCCTTAATGCATATTAATACCCCTCTGATTATGAACATGAATATGATTTGTGAGTAGTTACGTTTGTTCCTGAGGACATGGGTGAAGTATTGCTACTTGTAGTCATGTGAATTTGGTATTCATTCGATATTTTGATGAGATGTATGTTGTCTCTCCTCTAGTGGTCTTATGTGAACGTCGACTACATGACACTTCACCATTATTTGGGAGTAGAGGAAGGCATTGGGAAGTAATAAGTAGATGATCGGTTGCTAGAGTGACAGAAGCTTAAACCCTAGCTTATAAGTTGCTTCTTAAGGGGCTGATTTGGATCCATATGTTTCATGCTATGGTTAGGTTTATCTTAATACTTCTTTTGTAGTTGCGGATGCTTGCAATAGGGGTTAATCATAAGTGGGATGCTTGTCCAAGAAAGGGAAGTACCCAAGCACCGGTCCACCCACATATCAAATTATCAAAGTACCGAACGCGAATCATATGAGCGTGATGAAAACTAGCTTGACGATAATTCCCATGTGTCCTTGGGAGCGCTTTTCTCATTATAAGAAATTGTCCAGGCTTGTCCTTTTCTACAAAAAGGATTGGGCCACCTTGCTGCACTTTATTTACTTTGATTGCTTGTTACCCGTTACAAATTATCTTATCACAAAACTATCTGTTACCTGATAACCCACAAGTATAGGGGATCGCAACAGTTTTCGAGGGTAGAGTATTCAACCCAAATTTATTGATTCGACATAAGGGGAGCCAAAGAATATTCTCAAGTATTAGCAGCTGAGTTGTCAATTCAACCACACCTGGAAACTTAGTATCTGCAGCAAATTTTTTAGTAGCAAAGTAATATGATAGTGGCGGTAACGGTAACGAAGGTAAAGACAACAAAAGTAATGTTTTTGGTATTTTGTAGTGATTGTAAGAGTAGCAACGGAAAAGTAAATAAGAGAGAACCAGTATATGGAAAACTCGTAGGCACTGGATTAGCGATGGATAATTATGTCGGATGCGGTTCGTCATGTAACAGTTATAACATAGGGTAACACAGAACTAGCTCCAATTCATCAATGTAATGTAGGCATGTATTCCGAATACAGTCATACGTGCTTATGTAAAAGAACTTGCATGACATCTTTTGTCCTACCCTCCCGTGGCAGCGGGGTCCTATTGGAAACTAAGGGATATTAAGGCCTCCTTTTAATAGAGAACCGGAACAAAGCATTAGCACATAGTGAATACATGAACTCCTCAAACTATGGTCATCACCGAGAAGTATCCCGATTATTGTCACTTCGGGGTTGTTGGATCATAACACATAGTAGGTGACTATAGACTTGCAAGATAGGATCAAGAACACACATAAATTCATGAAAACATAATAGGTTCAGATCTGAAATCATGGCACTCGGGCCCTAGTGACAAGCATTAAGCATAGCAAAGTCATAGCAACATCAATCTCAGAACATAGTGGATACTAGGGATAAAACCCTAACAAAACTAACTTGATTACATGATAAATCTCATCCAACCCATCACCGCCCAGCAAGCCTACGATGGAATTACTCACGCACGGTGGTGAGCATCATGAAATTGGTGATGGAGGATGGTTGATGATGATGACGGCGACGAATCCCCCTCTCCGGAGCCCCGAACGGACTCCAGATCAGCCCTCCCGAGAGACATTAGGCCTTGGCGGCGGCTCCATATCGTAAAACGCGATGAAACTTTCTCTCTGATTTTTTTCTCCCAGAAAGCCAATATATGGAGTTGGAGTTAGCGTCGGAGGGCCACCAGGGGGCCCATGAGGTAGGGGGGCGCGCCCAGGGGGGAGGGCGCGCCCCCCACCCTCGTGAGCAGGGTGTGGGCCCCCTGGTCTTCATCTTTGGCGAGGATTTTTTATTATTTTTTCTAAGGTGTTCCGTGGAGTTTCAGGTCATTCCGAGAACTTTTGTTTTCTGCACATAAAACAACATCACGGCAATTCTGCTAAAAACAGCGTCAGTCCGGGTTAGTTCCATTCAAATCATACAAGTTAGAGTCCAAAACAAGGGAAAAAGTGTTTGGAAAAGTAGATACGACGGAGACGTATCAACTCCCCCAAGCTTAAACCCTTGCTTGTCCTCAAGCAATTCAGTTGACAAACTGAAAAAGAAAAAGAAAAACTTTTACAAACTCTATTTGCTCTTGCTGTTGTAAACATGAAAAGCCACCATTCAAGTTTCGGCAAATATTATGAACTAACCATACTCACAATAACATGTAGGTCTCATAATTACTCATATCAATAGCATAATCAGCTAGCGAGCCATAATAATAAAACTCGGATGACAAGACTTTCTCAAAATAATCATAACATGATATAATGAAATGGTATCTCGCTAGCCCTTTCTGAGACCACAAAACATAAATGCAGAGCACCTTTAAAGATCAAGGACTGACTAAACATTGTAATTCATGGTAAAAGAGATCCAGTCAAGTCATACCCAATATAAACCAATTATAATGAATGCAAAGGATAGTGTGCTCTCCATCGGGTGCTTTTTAATATGAAGGGTTATGACTCAACATCAAAGTAAATAGATAGGCCCTTCGCAGAGGGAAGCAGGGATTTGTAGAGGTGCCATAGCTCGATTTTGAAATAGAGATAAATTATATTTTGAGCGGCATACTCTCATTGCCAACATAACAACTAAAAGATGACGATATCTCCCATGCTAAACAGATTATAGGCGGTTCCCAAACAGAATGGTAAAGTTTATACTCCCCTTCCTCCACAAGCATCAATCCATGGCTTGCTCGAAACAACGAGTGCCTCCAACATTCAACGGGTCCCAAGGGGAGTTTTGTTTGCAGTTATTTTGATTTAGTTTGCATAAAGCATGGGACTGGGCATCCCGGATACCAGCCATTTTCTCGTGAATGAGGAGCGGAGTCCACTCCTCTGGAGAATAACATGCCTAACACGAAAGATAAGGGCAGCTCTAGTTGACATATGAGCTATTCGAGCATGCAAAACAGAATGTTTATTTGAAGATTTAGAGTTTGACACATACAAATTTACTTGGAACGGCAGGTAAATACCGCATATAGGAAGGTATAGTGGGCTCATATGAAACAACTTTGGGGTTTAAGGAGTTTGGATGCACAAGCAGTATTCCCACTTAGTATAGGTGAAGGCTAGCAAAAGACTGGGAAGCGACCAACTGAGAGAGCGACAACAGTAGTAAACATGCATTAAAATTAATTTACACCGAATACAAGAATGAGTAGGGTATGATCCACCATGAACATAAATATCATGAAGGCTATGTTGATTTGATTCAACTACATGCGTGAACATGTGCCAAGTCGAGTCACTCAATTCATTCAAAGGAGGATACCATCCCATCATACCATATCATAATCATTCTAATAGCATGTTGGCACGCAAGGTAAACCATTATAACTCATAGCTAATCAAGCATGGCACAAGCAACTATAATCTCTAAATGTCATTGCAAATATGTTTACTTCATAATAGCTGAATCAGGAACGAAGAATCATCATATTTACAAAAACAAGAGAGGTCGAGTTCATACCAGCTTTTCTCATCCCAATAAGTCCATCATATATCATCATTATTGCCTTTCACTTGCACGACCGAACGGTGTGTATAATAATAAGAGTCCACGTGCATTGGACTAAGCTGGAATCTGCAAGCATTCAACTCAAGAGAAAAGACAAGTAATGTGGGCTCTAAGTTAAATAAACGATCATGCATATGAGAGCCACAAAGCATTTTCAATATGGTCTTCTCGACCCCCAAAGAAAGGAAAAGAAAAATAAAAACTATTTACACGGGAAAGCTCCCAACAAGTAAAAAGAAGAACGTGAAATATTTTTGGGTTTTCTTTTTAATTCTACTACAAGCATGGAAAGTAGAATAACTAATTTTTTGTTTTTTCTTAAGGTTTATCAAACACACAAGAAGAAGGCTAGAAAAAGAAATTTAAACTAACATGGATATTACAGTGAAAGAGTATGAGCACCGACATCTAGCAATGAGTGTGTGAGAGCATAAATGTAATATCGGTGAGAAATACGTACTTCCCCAAGCTTAGGATTTTGGCCTAAGTTGGTCTATTGCCAGGGATAGCCTGGCGGATACCCGTAGGTGTAGCTGGGGTCGTACTGTGATGCAGCGGCTACCGCCTCCTGAGCTGCAGCGTGGCGTCGAGCTGCCTCCGCTCTCCTCTCTTACTCATCTGCCTCTTCTCTGGTAATAATATATCTCCCTTTTGTCTGAAAATCAAAGAAGGTAGGAGCAGGAAGAGTAACATGGACAACATGCCATTTGTTAAAGATTAGTCGATACTGGAGAGGTGGTCCAGTCCTCTCAACAAACTGGTGGGAAACCGTAGAATCAAAATCCAAATAAGTAGGGGGTAACTCCATATCACCCTCATGAATGTCTATATCAAGAAAATTAGCTAAGCGGGTTGCATAAATTCCTCCAAAGAAATCTCCGTTATGTCTATTAAGATTCAACCTACGAGCTAGAATGGATCCCATATGATAAGATTGGTTCCCTAACACAGCACTTCTGAGAATGCTGAGATCAGGGGCACACATGTGACATGCTTCATCCTTAGCATTTATGCTTCTACCAATGAAGAGAGCAAAATAATGTATAGCAGGAAAGTGAATGCTCCCTATAGTGTCCTGCATTATATCTCTAGATTCCCCCACAGTTATTCTAGCAAGAAAGTCTCTATATTCAGATTTAGGGGGATCCCTGACATTACCCCAAGATGGAAGTTTGCAAGCGGAAGTGAAATCCTCTAAGTCCATGTTATAAGATTTGTCATAAAGGTCAAACATGACTGAAGGAGAATTACGCGAAGATGAAAACTCAAACCTCCTCACAAATGAACTTGTGAGGTCACGATACTGTGGGCATTTGCCTGCCTTGAATTCCACAAGACCGGCGCTACGCAAATATGCGTTAAATTCTTCTTTGATTCCCGCTCGATCCATAAAATTTTCAGAAGGCCATTCACAGGGCCTCACAAGAGCGTCTCTTGGTGGTTCCTTGTCAGCATCACGCATTGCAAGCCTGGGACCTTGCTTCCTTGAAGAACCACCTTGGAACATCTTCCTAAGCATATTGTTTTCTCTGAAAAATAATTCTGAAATTTTTAGTAACTTCAAACAAAAGTGAACCAACTTCAATAAAACTGATAGGAACTACTCATACAAGTGCCTAGAGCATATATCAAGCATTAGAACTACTTGGAACCATATATATTTGACATGCAAGCTCAAGAACATGGTCACCTATGCAGCATAAATTTGCAATGAATAAAGCACTAGAACAAAAACTAATTGGACCAATGGAGGAGTCACATACCAAGGAACAATCTCCCCAAGCAGTTTTGCGAGAGGTGCTTTGAGCAAGGAGATCGAAAATCACAGCTAAAGCGGCTGGAACACGAGCTTGAGTTGGTTTTTCGGGTTTGTGTGAGGCAGAGTAAGAAGATGGGTGCAGGGATAAGTGGAGGTGGGCCACCGTGGGCCCACGAGGCAGGGGCGCGCCCAGCGGGGTAGGGCACGCCCTCCACCCTCGTGGCCAGGTGGCAGCTCCCCCCGCGGTAATTTTTGCATAGTAAATCCTCAAATATTCCCGAAAAAATCATATTAAATTGGCATGGCATTATGAGATTTTTATTTTCGGGATATTTTTATATTGCACGGATAAATCAGGAAACAGACAGAAAAATACTATTTTACTTTATTTCTACTAAATAACAGAGAATATAAAGAGGGTACAGAAGGTTGTGCTTCTAATTTCATCCATCTCATGCTCATCAAAAGGAATCCACTAACAAGGTTGATCAAGTCTTGTTAACAAACTCATTCCGATTAACATGGGACCGGAGAAATTTCGAATAACACTATGTTACCTCAACGGGGATATGGACATCCCCAATAATAAGTATATCATATTTCTTCTTGACAGTAGGGAGAGGAAATTCAAAACCTCCAAATATAATCGATGGAATTTTTCCAATAGAGTTGATACTATGAACTTGAGGTTGTTTCCTCGGATAGTGTACCGTATGCTCATTGCCATTAACATGAAAAGTGACATTGCCTTTGGTGCAATCAATAACGGCCCCTACAGTATTAAGGAAAGGTCTTCCAAGAATAATAGACATACTATCATCCTCATGAATATCAAGAATAACAAAGTCCGTTAAAATAGTAACGTTTGCAACCACAACAGGCACATCCTCACAAATACCGACAGGTATAGCAGTTGATTTATCAGCCATTTGCAAAGATATTTCAGTAGGTGTCAACTTATTCAAATCAAGTCTACGATATAAAGAGAGAGGCATAACACTGACACCAGCTCCAAGATCACATAAAGCAGTTTTAACATAATTTATTTTAATGGATCATGGTATAGTAGGTACTCCTGGATCTCCAAGTTTCTTTGGTATTCCACCATTAAAATTGTAATTAGCAAGCATGGTGGAAATTTCAGCTTCAGGTATCTTCCTTTTATTAGTAATGATATCCTTCATATACTTAGCATAAGGATTTGTTTTGAGCACATCAGTTAATCGCATACGCAAAAAGATGGGTCTAATCATTTCAGCAAAGCGCTCGAAATCCTCATCATCTTTTTTCTTGGATGGTTTCGGAGGAAAAGGCATGGGTTTCTGAATCCATGGTTCCCTTTCTTTACCATGTTTCCTAGCAACGAAGTCTCTTTTATCATAACGTTGATTTCTTGATTGTGGGTTATCAAGATCAACAGCAGGTTCAACTTCTACATCATTATCATTACTAGGTTGAGCATCAACATGAACATTATCATTAACATTAGCACTAGGTTTCATGTTCATCACCTGAGCGTGTTTCAACATCAGAAATAGAAGTATCATTTGGATTCTCAGGTGGTTCAGCAATAGGTTCACTAGAAGTTTGCAAAGTCCTATCATTTTTCTTTTTCTTCCTCTTAGAAGAACTAGGTACATCAATATTATTTCTCTGAGAATCTTGCTCAATTCTCTTAGGGTGGCCTTCAGGATACAAAGGTTCCTAAGTCATTCTACCAGTTCTAGTAGCCACCCTAACAACATAATAATTTTCTTACTATTCATTTCATCAAGCACTTCTTTCTGAGCTTTAAGTACTTGTTCTACTTGAGTGGTAACCACAGAAGCATGTTTGCTAACAAGTTTAAGTTCACCTCTAATAACAGCCATATAATCACCCAAGCGTTTAATCATAAAGGTATTCTGTTTTAATTGTCTACCAAAATAAGCATTAAAGTCATCTTGCTTAAACATAAAGTCATCAAACTCATCCAAGCACTGACTAGCAATGTTAGTAGGAGGGACTTCGACTTTATCATATCTATAGAGAGAATTTACCTTTACTACCTGTGTCGGGATATCGGGAGGTTCTTCAGTAAATAAGTAATTGAGAGCATATACTTCTTCAACAGGCGGTAAATTAAGACCATGTATTTCTTCAATATGAGGTAAATTCTTAACATCTTCTGCTTTAATTAAGGATGGCAATTTACCCCACGGGTACGGGTACCCGTGGGTACCGTACCCACATGGGTAGGGTATGGGCAGACTTTTATACCCATGGGTAGTACCCATACCCTACCCGTTATGCCATGGGTAGGGTACGGGTATAGCCTTATACCCGCGCGTATACCTATACCCTGCTCACTTGTGAACTAATGTTAACTTGTCATAAATTAGTAATTAATTTGTCACGTGACTCGTCTACTCCTATTGACTTATGAGTATGTTGTGATTTTTATATTTTGAGAGTGGTCATGTACTCATCTGCCTTGTTATTGAGCTGAGATAATTGATTTTTGTGTCAAAAGTGCTATCATTGAGTGTAAAATTGTGAACAGTATGTGTACTATTTGTTCTACCTGCTGGGTACCCAATGGGTACGGGTACCCATCGGGTATGGGTATGGGTAAAGTTTCATACGCGTGAGTACGGGTATGGGTAGACTTTTGTACCCATTGACTATATGGGTATGTGTATGGTATTGCTCTACCCTGCCCATACCCTACCCATTGCCATCCTTAGCTTTAATACCTTTTTCTTTCATAGATTTCTTTGCTTCTTGCATATCTTCGGGACTGAGAAATAGAACACCTCTCTTCTTCAGAGTTGGTTTAGGAATAGGCTCAGTAATTGGCTCAGGAGCTGGCTCAGGAGGTGCCCAATTATTTTCATTTGCCAACATATTATTCAATAGAATTTCAGCGTCATCCGGTGTTCTTTCCCTGAAAAGAGAACCAGCACAACTATCCAGGTAATCTCTGGAAGCATCAGTTAGTCCATTATAAAAGATATCAAATATTTCAGGTTTCTTAAGAGGATGATTAGGCAAAGCATTAAGTAACTTGAGAAGCCTCCCCCATGCTTGTGGGAGACTCTCTTCTTCAATTTTCACAAAGTTGTATATTTCCCTCAAAGCAGCTTGTTTTTATGAGCAGGGAAATATTTAGCAGAAAAGTAATAAATCATATCCTGGGGACTTTGCACACAACCAGGATCAAGAGAATTAAACCATATATTAGCATCACCCTTTAATGAGAACAGAAATATTTTGAGTAAATAAAGATAGCACGAAATCTCATTATTAGTAAACAGGGCAGCTATATCATTTAACTTAGTAAGATGTGCCACAACAGTTTCAGATTCATAGCCATAAAAAGGATCAGATTCAACCAAAGTAATTATATCTGGATCAATAGAAAAATCATAATAATCATGATCAGGAACACAGATAGGTGAAGTAGCAAAAGCAGGGTCGGGTTTCATCCTATCTCTAAAAGATTCTTTACTCTATTTAACTAGCAACCTCTTAAGTTCAAGTCTATCCTGGCAAGCAAGAATAGCTGCAGAAGATTCCGCATCAAAAAGATAACCCCCAGGAATAGCAGGCATATTTTCATCATCACTAACATCATCGTATTCAGGTTCAATAATTTCTCTTTCTCTAGACTTAGCAATTTGCTCATCAAGAAATTCACCAAGGGGCACAGTAGTATCAAGCATAGAAGTAGTTTCATCATAAGTATCATGCACACTAGAAGTGGCATCATCAATAACATGCGACATATCAGAATTCATAGCAGTAGTAGGTTTAGGTGTCGCAAACTTACTCATAACAGAAGGAGAATCTAGTGCAAGGCTAGATGGCAGTTCCTTACCTCCCCTCGTAGTTGAGGGATAAATTGTTGTCTTAGCGTCTTTCAAGTTCTTCATAGTGTCCAGCAGATATAAATCCCAAGTGACTCAAAGAATAGAGCTATGCTCCCGGGCAACGGTGCCAGAAGAAGGTCTTGATAACCCACAAGTATAGGGGATCACAACAGTTTTCGAGGGTATAGTATTCAACCCAAATTTATTGATTCGACACAAGGGGAGCCAAAGAATATTCTCAAGTATTAGCAGCTGAGTTGTCAATTCAACCACACCTGGAAACTTAGTATCTGCAAGAAAGTGTTTAGTAGCAAAGTAATATGATAGTGGCGGTAACGGTAACGAAGGTAAAGACAACAAAAGTAACGTTTTTGGTATTTTGTTCTGATTGTAAGAGTAGCAACGGAAAAGTAAATAAGCGAGAACCAGTATATGGAAAACTCGTAGGCACCAGATTAGCGATGGATAGTTATGCCGGATGCGGTTCGTCATGTAACAGTTATAACATAGGGTGACACAGAACTAGCTCCAATTCATCAATGTAATGTAGGCATGTATTCCGTATATAGTCATATGTGCTTATGGAAAAGAACTTGCATGACATCTTTTGTCCTACCCTCCCGTGGCAGCGGGGTCCTATTGGAAACTAAGGGATATTAAGGCCTCCTTTTAATAGAGAACCGGAACAAAGCATTAGCACATAGTGAATACATGAACTCCTCAAACTATGGTCATCACCGAGAAGTATCCCGATTATTGTCACTTCGGGGTTGTCAGATCATAACACATAGTAGGTGACTATAGACTTGCAAGATAGGATCAAGAACACACATATATATTTATGAAAACATAATAGGTTCAGATCTGAAATCATGGCACTCGGGCCCTAGTGACAAGCATTAAGCATATCAAAGTCATAGCAACATCAATCTCAGAACATAGTGGATACTAGGGATCAAACCCTAACAAAACTAACTTGATTACATGATAAATCTCATCCAACCCATCACTGTCCAGCAAGCCTACGATGGAATTTCTCACGCACGACGGTGAGCATCACGAAATTAGTGATGGAGGATGGTTGATGATGACGAAGGCGATGAATCCCCCTCTCCGGAGCCCCGAACGGACTTCGGATCAGCCCTCCCGAGAGAGATTAGGACTTGCCGGCGGCTCCGTATCGTAAAACGCGATGAAACTTTCTCTCTGATTTTTTCTCCCCGAAAGCCAATATATGGAGTTGGAGTTGGCTTCGGAAGGCCACCAGGGGGCCCACGAGGTAGGGGGGCGCGCCCCCACCCACGTGAGCAGGGTGTGGGCGCCCTGGTCTTCATCTTTGGCAAGGATTTTTTATTATTTTTTCTAAGGTGTTCCGTGGAGTTTCAGGTCATTCCGAGAACTTTTGTTTTCTGCACATAAAACAACATCACGGCAATTCTGCTGAAAATAGCGTCAGTCCGGGTTAGTTCCATTAAAATCATACAAGTTAGAGTCCAAAACAAGGGCAAAAGTGTTTGGAAAGGTAGATACGAGGGAGACGTATCATTACCTACAATTTCAGTGCTTGTAGAGAATACCTTACTGAAAATCGCTTGTCATTTCCTTGTGCTCCTCGTTGGGTTCAACACTCTTACCTATCGAAAGGACTACGATAGATCCCCTACACTTGTGGGTCATCAAGACTCTTTTCTGGCGCCGTTGCCGGGGAGTAAAGCGTCTTTGGTGAGTGGAACTTGGTAATGATACATTTATATAGTGTGCTGAAATTTTCTGTCACTTGTTACTATGGAAACTAATCCTTTGAGGGGCTTGTTCGGGGCATATTCGCCCCGACCAGTAGAGCAAAGAGTTGATCCTCAACCTAATGAACCTACTGAAAATATTTACTTTGAGATTCCTTCAGGTATGATAGAGAAACTGCTAGCTAATCCCTTTGCAGGAGATGGAACATTGCATCCCGATTTACACCTTCTCTATGTGGATGAAGTTTGTGGATTATTTAAGCGTGCAGGTATTCCCGATGATGTTGTTAAGAGGAAGGTCTTCCCTTCATCTTTGAAGGGAGATGCATTGACATGGTATAGGCTATGTGATGATACAGGATCTTGGAACTATAAACGATTGAAATTGGAATTTCACCAGAAGTTCTATCCTATGCATCCTGTTCATCGTGATCGTAATTACATATGTAATTTTTGGCCTCGCGAAGGAGAAAGCATCGCTCAAGCTTGGGGAGTTTTAAGTCAATGTTATATTCATGCCCCAACCATGAGCTCTCAAGAGAAATGATTATTCGAAATTTTTATGCTCGGCTTTCTCTCAATGATCGTACCATGCTCGATACTTCCTGTGCTGGTTCTTATATTCTGAAGACTATTGAATTCAAGTGGGACTTATTGAAAAGAATTAAACACAACTCTGAAGATTGGGGTTCCGACGATTGTAAGGAGTCAGGTATGACACTTAAGTTTGATTGTGTTAAGTCTTTCATGGATACCGATGCTTTTCGTGGATTTAGCACTAAATACGGACTTGACTCTGAGATAGTAGCTTCTTTCTGTGAATCTTTTGCTACTCACGTTGATCTCCCTAAGGAGAAGTGGCTTAAATATAATCCTCCCATTAAAGTAAAAGTAGTTGCACTTTACAGTTGAAGAAAAGATTATCACTTATAATGATCCTATTGTTCCTACTACTTATGCTGAGAAACCACCTTTCCCTGTTAGGATAAAGGATCATGCTAAAGCTTCAACTGTGGTTCGTAAAAGTAATACTAGAACATATACAGCTCCAGAGCAAATTAAAGTTGAACCTAGTATTGCTATGGTTAAAGATCTCTTGGTTGATAATATAGATGGGCATGTTATTTACTTCTGTGACGAAGCTGCTAATATTGCTAAACCCGATGCTAAGATACATAGACCTGTTGTAGGCATGCCTGTTATTTCCGTTAAAATAGGAGATCATTGTTATCATGGCTTATGTGATATGGGTGCTAGTGCCAGTGCAATACCTATTTTCTTATATAATAAAATTATGCATGATATCGCACTCGCTGAGTTAGAAGATATTGATGTTACAATTAAGCTTGCCAATAGAGATACTATTTCATCATTTGGGATTGTTAGAGATGCTGAAGTCTTGTGTGGGAAAGTTAAATACCCTGCTGATTTTCTTGTTCTTGGTTCCCCACAAGATAGCTTTTGTCCCATTATTTTTGGTAGACCCTTCTTGAATACTGTCAATGCTAAGATTGATTGTGAAAAGGATCTTGCTACAATTGGCTTGGGGGATATGAAACATGAGTTTAATTTTTCTGAATTTCGTAGACAACCCCATGATGAAGAATTGCCTAGTAAGGATGAAATTATTGGTCTTGCTTCTATTGTCGTGCCTCCTACTGATCCATTAGAACAATATTTGCTAGACCATGAAAATGATATGTTTATGAATGAAAGAAGGGAGATAGACGAATTATTCCTTAAACAGGGTCCTATTTTGAAACACAACTTGCCTGTTGAAATCCTGGGGGATCCCCCTCAACCCAGGGGTGATCCCGTGTTTGAGCTTAAACCTTTACCTGATACTCTTAAATATGCTTATCTTGATGAAAAGATGATATATCCTGTTATTATTAGTGCTAACCTCTCAGAGCAGGAAGAGGAAAGATTATTGAAAACTCTGAAGAAGCACCGTTCTGCTATTGGATATACTCTTGATGATCTTAAGGGCATTAGTCCCACTCTATGCCAACACAAAATTAAACTGAACGAAGATGCCAAACCAGTTAGAGATCATCAACGACGGTTAAATCCTAAGATGAAAGAAGTGGTAAGAAAGGAGATACTAAAGCTCCTTGAGGCAGGTAAAATTTATCCCGTTGCTGATAGTGATTGGGTAAGTCCTGTCCATTGCGGCCCTAAGAAGGGAGGTATTACTGTAGTTCCTAATGATAAAGATGAATTGATTCCGCAAAGAATTATTACAGGTTATAGGATGGTAATTGATTTCCGTAAATTAAATAAAGCTACTAAGAAAGATCATTACCCTTTACCTTTTATTGATCAAATGCTAGAAACACTATCGAAACATACACATTTCTGCTTTCTAGATGGTTATTCTGGTTTCTCTCAAATACCTGTGTCAGCGGACGATCAATCAAAGACCACTTTTACTTGCCCTTTTGGTACTTTTTCTTATAGACGTATGCCTTTTGGTTTATGTAATGCACCTGCTACCTTTCAAAGATGTATGATGACTATATTCTGTGACTTTTGTGAAAAGATTTGTGAGGTATTCATGGATGACTTCTCCGTTTATGGATCCTCTTTTGATGATTGCTTGAGCAACCTTGATCGAGTTTTGTAGAGATGCGAAGACACTAGTCTCGTCTTGAATTGGGAAAAGTGCCACTTTATGGTTAATGAAGGCATTGTCTTGGTGCATAAAAATTTCTGAAAGAGGTATTGAGGTTGATAAAGCTAAAGTTGATGCTATTGAAAAGATGCCATGTCCCAAGGACATTAAAGGTATAAGAAGTTTCCTTGGTCATGCCGGTTTTTATAGGAGGTTCATTAAGGACTTTTCTAAAATCTCTAGGCCTCTGACTAATTGATTACAAAAAGATATTCCTTTTTTCTTCGATGATGATTGTGTAGAAGCATTTGAAATACTTAAGAAAGCTTTGATCTCTGCACCTATTGTTCAGCCACCTGATTGGAACTTACCCTTTGAGATTATGTGTGATGCTTGCGACTATGCTGTAGGTGCTGTTCTAGGGCAAAGAGTTGATAAGAAACTAAATGTTATTCAATATGCTAGTAGGACTCTAGACACTGCCCAAAGAAATTATGCTACCACTGAAAAAGAGTTCTTAGCAGTAGTATTTGCTTGTGATAAGTTCAGACCTTATATTGTTGATTCTAAAGTAACTATTCACACTGATCATGCTGCTATTAAATATCTTATGGAAAACAAAGATGCTAAACCTAGACTTATTAGATGGGTTCTCTTGCTCCAAGAATTTGATTTGCATATTATTGATAGAAAGGGAGCTAAGAACCCCGTTGCAGATAACTTGTCTAAGTTAGAGAATGTTCTTGATGACCCACTACCTATTGATGATAGCTTTGCTGATGAACAATTAGCGGTCATGAATGCTTCTCGTACTGCTCCATGGTATGCTGATTATGCTAATTACATTGTTGCTAAATTTATACCACCTAGTTTCACATACCAGAAAAAGAAAAAGTTCTTTTATGATTGAAGACATTACTTCTGGGATGACCCACACCTTTATAATTAACGAAGGAGTAGATGGTGTTATTAGACGTTGTGTACCTGAGCATGAACATGAACATATCCTACGCAAGTGTCACTCCGAACCATATGGAGGACACCACGCTGGAGATAGAACTGCACATAAGGTATTGCAATCCAGTTTTTATTGGCATACTCTCTTCAAAGATGCTCGTAAGTTTGTATTGTCTTGTGATGAATGTCAAAGAATTGGTAATATTAGTAGACGTCAAGAAATGCCTATGAATTATTCCCTTTTTATTGAACCATTTGATGTTTGGGGCTTTGATTATATGGGAACGTTTCCTGCCTCTAATGGATATACACATATTTTAGTTGCTGTTGATTACGTTACTAAGTGGGTAGAAGCTATTCCAACTAGTAGTGCTGATCATAACACCTCTATTAAGATGCTTAAAGAAGTTATTTTTCCGAGGATTGGAGTCCCTAGATATTTAATGACTGATGGTGGTTCACATTTTATTCGTGGTGCTTTTCGTAAAATGCTTGCTAAGTATGATGTTAATCATAGAATTGCATCTCCATATCACCCACAGTCTAGTGGTCAAGTAGAGTTGAGTAATAGAGAGCTCAAATTAATTTTGCAAAAGACTGTTAATAGATCTAGAAAGAATTGGTCCAAGAAACTTGATGATGCATTATGGGCCTATAGAACTGCATATAAAAATCCTATGGGCATGTCTCCGTATAAAATGGTTTATGGAAAAGCATGTCACTTACGTCTCGAACTTGAACATAAGGCATATTGGGCTATTAAAGAGCTCAACTATGATTTCAAACTTGCCGGTGAGAAGAGGTTATTTGACATTAGTTCACTTGATGAATGGAGAACCCAAGCCTATGAGAATGCCAAGCTGTTTAAAGAAAAAGTTAAAAGATGGCATGACAAAAGAATACAAAAGCATGAGTTTAACGTTGGTGATTATGTGTTGCTATTCAACTCTCGTTTAAGATTTTTTGCAGGAAAACTTCTCTCTAAGTGGGAAGGTCATTACATTATCGAGGAGGTCTATCGTTCCGGTGCCATAAAATTCAACAAGTTCGAAGGCACAAATCCGAAGGTGGTGAACGGTCAAAGAATCAAACATTATATCTCAGGTAACCCTATAATGTTGAAACTAATATCATTGAAACCGTAACCCCGGAGGAATACATATGAGACTCTTTCCAGAATGTTTCAGACTCCGAAAAGGAATAGGTATGTGGTACGGTAAGTAAACCAACTCCAAAACAGTTCTAATAGCAATTTTTCTCCATTTTGGAATATTTAAGAATTTAGGAAAATAAGACGTAGTCCGGGAGGGACACGAGGCCTCCACGAGGGTGGAGGGCGCGCCCACACTTACTGGACGCGCCCCCTACCTCGTGGGCACCTCGTGTGCTCTCCGAACTCCGTTTTCTTGCATGATACTTCTTTTGGTCGGTAAACATTTATTATATAATCTCCCGAAGGTTTTGACCACCGTATCACGCAAAAATCTTCTATTTTCGTTTCGAGCTGTTTTTCTGACAGATCTAGATCACCATGACGTCTCCAAGTGCTTCCAAGGACAAGTTTTTCGAGAGGGTTATCAGCCCCTATCTCACGGAGGTGCTGCAACACCCTCAAACAATTGAGATGCATGATGGGGTGCTGCACATCCGCGATGTGGAGGGACCCGGGCGTACCGGAAACATGGAGACAAAGCTCGAAGCTATGGAACAACAAGTTTTCAAGTGCCAAGGGATGGTGGAGAGTGGACTCAACGCCAACCAGATGATGATCGCGGAATTCACCAACAACCACAAGCTAGACGCCAAGAACAGTGGGGATACCATCTTCAAGCTTCATGAGAAAATCGAGCACCTCCAAGCCCAGATCTATGACCTGCAAAACCAAAACTGTGAGTATGAATATAGATTCGAGAGGATGAGTTTGGCTGCAGATTTGAGGATCCCGGAGACTCGATCATCCTTCTATGATGGTGAGCCTATGCCTTGGAAGACGGACGACAAGCCTACATCATCAACAACTCCTTCTTCACCAACTCCGAGGACATAATCACATGGGTATGGGCACTCCCCTTGGCAACCGCCAAGCTTGGGGGAGGTGCCCCGGTATCGTATCTGAAGGAAATATGCCCTAGAGGCAATAATAAAGTTATTATTTATTTCCTTATATCATGATAAATGTTTATTATTCATGCTAGAATTGTATTAACCGGAAACATAATACATGTGTGAATACATAGACAAACAGAGTGTCACTAGTATGCCTCTACTTGACTAGCTCGTTAATCGAAGATGGTTATGTTTCCTAACCATAGACATGAGTTGTCATTTGATTAACGGATCACATCATTAGGAGAATGATCTGATTGACATGACCCATTCCGTTAGCCTAGCACTTGATCGCTTAGTATGTTGCTATTGCTTTCTTCATGACTTATACATGTTCCCGTAACTATGAGATTATGCAACTCCTGTTTACGGAGGAACACTTTGGTACTACCAAACGTCACAACGTAATCGGGTGATTATAAAGGAGTACTACAGGTGTCTCCAAAGGTACTTGTTGGGTTGGCGATTTGAGATTAGGTTTTGTCACTCCGATTGTCGGAGAGGTATCTCTGGGCCTTCTCGGTAATACACATCACATAAGCCTTGCAAGCATTACAACTAATGAGTTAGTTGTGAGATGTTGTATTACGGAACGAGTAAAGAGACTTACCGGTAACGAGATTGAACTAGGTATTGGATACCGACGATCGAATCTCGGGTAAGTAACATACCGATGACAAAGGGAACAACGTATGTGGTTATGCGGTTTGACCGATAAAGATCTTCGTAGAATATGTAGGAACCAATATGGACATCCAGGTTCCGCTATTGGTTATTGACCGAGAATGGATCTAGGTCATGTCTACATAGTTCTCGAACCCGTAGGGTCCGCACGCTTAACGTTTCGATGACAGCTATATTATGAGTTTATGAGTTTTGATGTACCGAAGGAGTTCGGAGTCCCGGATGAGATCGGGGACATGACGAGGAGTCTCGAAATGGTCGAGACGTAAAGATCGATATATTGGACGACTATATTCGAGTTCGGAAAGGTTCGAATGATTCGGTATTTTCGAGTACCGGAGAGTTACGGAATTCGCCGGGGAGAAGTATTGGGCCTTATTGGGCCTCGGGAAAGAGAGAGGGCTGCCTAGGGCAGGCCGCGCGCCCCATGGCCTAGTCCGAATTGGACTAGGGGAGGCCGCACCCTTCCTTCCCTCCCTTCTCTCTTCCCTTACTTGTCTCCTACTCCCAATACATGGAAGGACTCCTAGTTGGACTAGGAAGGGGAATCCTACTCCCGGTGGGAGTAGGACTCTCCATGGCGCGCCCTACTAGGGCCGGCCTCCTCCTCCCTCCCTCCTTTATATCTGGGGCAGGGGCACCCCATGGACACACAAGTTGATCTACGGATCGCCTTAGCCGTGTGCGGTGCCCCTCCACCATATTCCACTTCGGTCATATCGTCGCGGAGCTTAGGCGAAGCCCTGCGCCGGAGAAGTCATATCGTCGCGGAGCTTAGGCGAAGCCCCGCGCCGGTTGAGCATCATCATCGCCACCACGCCGTCGGTTGACGGAACTCATCCCGACACTTTGCTGGATCGAGTCCGGGATCGCCATCGAGCTGAACGTGTGCAGAACTCGGAGGTGCCGACGCTCGGTGCTTGGATCTGTCGGATCGTGAAGACGACGACTACATCAACCGCGTTGTTATAACGCTTCGCTTTCGGTCTCACGAGGGTACGTGGACACTCTCTCTCCTCTCTTGCTATGCCATCACCATGATCTTGCGTGTGCGAGGAAATTTTTGAAATTACTACGTTCCCCAACAGTGGCATCCGAGCCTGGTTTTATGCGTTGATGTCATGTGCACGAGTAGAACACAAGTGAGTTGTGGACGATACAAGTCATACTGCCTACCAGCATGTCATACTTTGGTTCAGCGGTATTGTGAGATGAAGCGGCCCGGACCGACATTACGCAGACGCTTACGCGAGACTGGTTTCACCGCCCGAGCACTCGTTGCTTAAAGGTGACCGCGGGTGTCTGTCTCTCTCACTTTAGTTGAACCGAGTGTGGCTACGCCCGTCCCTGCGAAGGTTAAAACAGCACCAACTTGACAAACTATCGCTGTGGTTTTGATGAGTAGGTAAGAACGGTTCTTGCTCAGCCCGTAGCAGCCACGTAAAACTTGCAACAACAAAGTAGAGGACGCCTAACTTGTTTTTGCAGGGCATGTTGTGATGTGATGTGGTCAAGACGTGATGCTATATTTTATTGTATGAGATGATCATGTTTTGTAACCGAAGTTATCGGCAATGGCAGGAGCCATATGGTTGTCGCTTATTGTATGAAATGCAAAGCCATGTAATTGCTTTACTTTATCACTAAGCAGTAGCGATAGTCGAGAAGCAATAGTTGGCGAGACGACATCGATACTACGATGGAGATCAAGGTGTCGCGCCGGTGACGATGGTGATCATGACGGTGCTTGGCGATGGAGATCACAAGCACAAGATGATGATGACCATATCATATCACTTATATTGATTGCATGTGATGTTTATCCTTTATGCATCTTATCTTGCTTTGATTGACGGTAGCATTATAAGATGATCTCTCACTAAAATTATCAAGAAGTGTTCTCCCGAGTATGCACCGCTATGAAAGTTCTTCGTCTGAGACACCACGTGATGATCGGGTGTGATAGGCTCTACGCTCAAATACAACGGTGCAAAACAGTTGCACACGCAGAATACTCAGGTTAAACTTGACGAGCCTAGCATATAACAGATATGGCCTCGGAACACGGAGACCGAAAGGTCGAGCGTGAATCATATAGTAGATATGATCAACATAGTGATGTTCACCATTGAAACTACTCCATCTCACGTGATGATCGGACATGGTTTAGTTGATTTGGATCACGTAATCACTTAGATGACTAGAGAGATGTCTATCTAAGTGGGAGTTCTTAAGTAATATGATTAATTGAACTTTAATTTATCATGAACTTAGTCCTGGTAGTATTTTGCAGATTATGTTGTAGATCAATAGCTCGCGTTGTTGCTTCCCTATGTTTTTATATGTGTTCCTAGAGAAAATTGTATTGAAAAATGTTAGTAGCAATGGTGCGGATTGGATCCGTGATCTGAGGTTTATCCTCATTGCTGCACAGAAGAATTATGTCCTTAATGCACCGCTAGGTGACAGACCTATTGCAGGAGCAGATGCATACGTTATGAACGTTTGGCTAGCTCAATATGATGACTACTTGATAGTTTAGTGCACCATGCTTAACGGCTTAGAATCGGGACTTCAAAGACGTTTTGAATGTCATGGACCATATGAGATGTTCCAGGAATTGAAGTTAATATTTCAAGCAAATACCCGAGTTGAGAGATGTGAAGTCTCCAACAAGTTCTATAGCTAAAAGATGGAGGAGAATCGCTCAACTAGTGAGCATGTGCTCAGATTGTCTGGGTACTTTAATCGCTTGAATCAAGTGGGAGTTAATCTTCCAGATAAGATAGTGATTGACAGAATTCTCTAGTCACCATCACTAAGTTACTAGAACTTCGTGATGAACTACAGTATGCAAGGGATGACGAAAACGATTCCGAGCTCTTCGTGATGATTGAAATCGACGAAGGTAGAAATCAAGAAAGAGCATCAAGTGTTGATAATTGACAAGACCACTAGTTTCAAGAGAAGGGCAAAGGGAAAGAAAGGGAACTTCAAGTAGAAAGACAAGTAAGTTGTCACTCCTGCGAAGAAGCCCAAAGCTGGACCAAAGCCTGAAACTGAGTGCTTACACTGCAAAGGAAATGGTCACTGGAAGCGGAAATGCCCTGAATATTTGGTGGATAATAAGGATGGCAAAGTGAACAAAAGTATATTTGATATACAGGTTATTGATGTGTGCCTTACTAGTGTTTATAGTAGCCCCTGAGTATTTGATACTCGTTCGGTTGCTAAGATTAGTAACTCAAACAGGAGTTACAGAATAAACAGAGACTAGTTAAAGGGGAAGTGACGATGAGTATTGGAAGTAGTTCCAAGATTGATATGATCATCATCGCACACTCCCTATACTCTCGGGATTAGTGTTGAACCTAAGTAAATGTTATTTGGCGTTTGCGTTGAGCATAAATATGATTTGATCATGTTTAATGCAATACGGTTATTCATGTAAGTTAGAGAATAATTATTGTTCTGTTTACATGAATAAAACCTTCTATGGTCATACACCCAATGAAAATGGTTTGTTGGATCTCGATCGTGTGATACACATATTCATAATATTGAAACCAAAAGATGTAAAGTTAATAATGATAGTGCAATTTATTTGTGGCACTGCCGTTTGGGGTCATATCGGTGTAAAGCGCATGAAGAAACTCCATAAAGATGGATTTTCGAAATCACTTGGTTATGAATCATTTGATGCTTGCGAACCGTGCCGTTTGGGCAAGATGACTAAAACTCCGTTCTCCGGAACAATGGAACAAGCTACTGACTTATTGGAAATAATACATACCGATGTATGCGATCCAATGAGTGTTGATGCTCGTGGCAAGTATCGTTATTTTCTAACCTTCACATGATGATTTGAGCAGATATGGGTATATCTACTTAATGAAACACAAATCTGAAACGTTTGAAAAGTTCAAAGAATTTCAGAGTGAAGTGGAAAATCATCGTAACAAGAAAATAAAGTTTCTACGATCTGATCGTGGAGGAGAATATTTGAGTTACGAGTTTGGTTTACATTTGAAACAATGTGGAATAGTTTCACAGCTCACGCCACCTGGAACACCACAATGTTATGGTGTGTCCGAACGTCAGAATCGCACTTTATTGGATATGATGCGATCTATGATGTCTCTTATCGGTTTACCACTATCATTTTGGGGTTATGCATTAGAGACAGCTGCATTCACGCTTAAAAGGGCACCATCTAAATACGCTGAGACGACACCGTATGAACTATGGTTTAGCAAGAAACCTAAGCTGTCGTTTCTTAAAGTTTGAATTGTGATGCTTATGTGAAAAGTTTTCACCGATAAGCTCGAACCCAAATCGGAAAAGTGCGCCTTCATAGAATACCCAAAGGTAACTATTGGGTACACCTTCTATCACAGATCCGAAGGCAAGTTTTTCATTGCTAAGATGGATCCTTTCTAGAGAAGAAGTTTCTCTCGAAAGAAGTGAGTGGGAGGAAAGTAGAACTTGATGAGGTAATTGTACCTTCTCCCTTATTGGAAAGTAGTTCATCACAGAAATCAGTTCTAGTGATTCCTACACCAATTAGTGAGGAAGTTAATGATGATGATCATGAAACTTCAGATCAAGTTGCTACCAAACCTCGTAGGTCTTCCAGAGTAAGATCCGCACCAGAGTGGTACGGTAATCATGTTCTGGAAGTCATGTTACTAGACCATGATGAACCTACGAACTATGAGGAAGCGATGATGAGCCCAGATTCCGCGAAATGGCTTGAGGCCATGAAATCTGAGATAGGATCCATGTATGAGAACAAAGTATGGACTTTGATTGACTTGCTCTATGATCAGCAAGCCATGTTAAATAAATGGATCTTCAAGAGGAAGATGGACACTGATAGTAGTGTTACTATCTACAAAGCTAGACTTGTCGAAAAAGGTTTTAGACAAAGTTCAAGATGTTGAATACAATGAGATTTTCTCACTTGTATCGATGCTTAAAAGTCTGTCCGAATCATGTTAGCAATTGCCACATTTTATGAAATCTGGCAATGGATGTCAAAACTGCATTCCTTAATGGTTTTCTTAAAGAAGAGTTGTATATGATGCAACCAGAAGATTTTGTCAATCCTAAAGGTGCTAACAAAATGTGCAAGCTCCAGCGATCCATCAATGGACTGGTGCAAGCATCTCGGAGTTGGAATATACGCTTTGATGTGTTGATCAAAGCATATGATTTTATACAGACTTTTGGAAAGGCCTGTATTTACAAGAAAGTGAGTGGGAGCACTACAGCCTTTCTGATAAGTATATGTGAATGACATATTGTTGATCGGAAATAATGTAGAATTATTCTGCAAAGCATAAAGGAGTGTTTGAAAGGAGTTTTTTCAAAGAAAGACCTCGGTGAAGCTGCTTACATATTGAGCATCAAGATCTATAGAAATAGATCAAGACGCTTGATAAGTTTTTCAATGAATACATACCTTGACAAGATTTTGAAGTAGTAAAATGGAACAGTCAAAGAAAGAGTTCTTGCCTGTGTTACAAGGTGTGAGATTGAGTAAGACTCAAAACCCGACCACGACAGAAAATAGAAAAGAGAATGAAAGTCATTCCCTATGCCTCAGTCATAGGTTCTATAAAGTATGCTATGCTATGTACCAGACCTATTGTATACCTTGCGCTGAATTTGGCAAGGAGTACAATAGTGATCTAGGAGTAGATCATGGACATTGGTCAAGAACATCCTTAGTGAGGACTAAGGAAATATTTCTCGATTATGGAAGTGAAAAAAAGGTTCGTCAGTAAAGGGTTACGTCGATGCAAATTTTAACACTAATCTAGATGACTCTGAGTCTCAATCTGGATACATATTGAAAGTGGGAGCAATTAGCTAGAGTAGCTCCGCGCAGAGCATTGTAGACATAGAAATTTGCAAAATACTTACGGCTCTGAATGTGACAGACCCGTTGACTAAAATTATTTCACAAGCAAAACATGATCACACCTTAGTACTCTTTGGGTGTTAATCACATAGCGATGTGAACTAGATTACCGACTCTAGTAAACCCTTTGGGTGTTGGTCACATGTCGATGTGAACTATGGGTGTTAACCACATATAGATGTGAACTATTGATGTTAAATCACATGGCGATGTGAACTAGATTATTGACTCTAGTGCAAGTGGGAGACTGAAGGAAATATGCCCTAGAGGCAATAATAAAGTTATTATTTATTTCCTTATATCATGATAAATGTTTATTATTCATGCTAGAATTGTATTAACCGGAAACATAATACATGTGTGAATACATAGACAAACAGAGTGTCACTAGTATGCCTCTACTTGACTAGCTCGTTAATCGAAGATGGTTATGTTTCCTAACCATAGACATGAGTTGTCATTTGATTAACGGGATCACATCATTAGGAGAATGATCTGATTGACATGACCCATTCCGTTAGCCTAGCACTTGATCGCTTAGTATGTTGCTATTGCTTTCTTCATGACTTATACATGTTCCTGTAACTATGAGATTATGCAACTCCGTTTACGGAGGAACACTTTGGTACTACCAAACGTCACAACGTAATCGGGTGATTATAAAGGAGTACTACAGGTGTCTCCAAAGGTACTTGTTGGGTTGGCGATTTCGAGATTAGGTTTTGTCACTCCGATTGTCGGAGAGGTATCTCTGGGCCTTCTCGGTAATACACATCACATAAGCCTTGCAAGCATTACAACTAATGAGTTAGTTGTGAGATGTTGTATTACGGAACGAGTAAAGAGACTTACCGCAACGAGATTGAACTAGGTATTGGATACCGACGATCGAATCTCGGGTAAGTAACATACCGATGACAAAGGGAACAACGATGTGGTTATGCGGTTTGACCGATAAAGATCTTCGAGAATATGTAGGAACCAATATGGACATCCAGGTTCCGCTATTGGTTATTGACCGAGAATGGATCTAGGTCATGTCTACATAGTTCTCGAACCCGTAGGGTCCGCACGCTAACGCTTTCGATGATGGTTATATTATGAGTTTATGAGTTTTGATGTACCGAAGGAGTTCGGAGTCCCAGATGAGATCGGGGACATGACGAGGAGTCTCGAAATGGTCGAGACGTAAAGATCGATATATTGGACGACTATATTCGGAGTTCGAAAGGTTCGAATGATTCGGTATTTTTCGGAGTACCGGAGAGTTACGGGAATTCGCCGGGAGAAGTATTGGGCCTTATTGGGCCCTGCGGGAAGAGAGAGGGCTGCCTAGGGCAGGCCGCGCGCCCCATGGCCTAGTCCGAATTGGACTAGGGGAGGCCGCACCCTTCCTTCCCTCCTTCTCTCTTCCCTTACTTGTCTCCTACTCCCAATACATGGAAGGACTCCTAGTTGGACTAGGAAGGGGAATCCTACTCCCGGTGGGAGTAGGACTCTCCATGGCGCGCCCCTACTAGGGCCGGCCTCCTCCTCCCTCCCTCCTTTATATACGGGGCAGGGGCACCCCATGGACACACAAGTTGATCTACGGATCGTTCCTTAGCAGTGTGCGGTGCCCCTCCACCATATTCCACTTCGGTCATATCGTCATGAGCTTAGGTGAAGCCCTGCGCGGAGAAGTCATATCGTCATGAGCTTAGGCGAAGCCCCGCGCCGGTGGAGCATCATCATCGCCACCACGCCGTCAGGTTGACGGAACTCATCCCCGACACTTTGCTGGATCGAGTCCGGGATCGCCATCGAGCTGAGCGTGTGCGAACTCGGAGGTGCCGTGACGCTCGGTGCTTGGATCGGTCGGATCGTGAAGACGTACGACTACATCAACCGCGTTGTTATAACGCTTCCGCTTTCGGTCTACGAGGGTACGTGGACACACTCTCCCCTCTCGTTGCTATGCCATCACCATGATCTTGCGTGTGCGTAGGAATTTTTTTGAAATTACTACGTTCCCCAACAGTATCACCATCACACTCCTATCTTTACCGTTCTTCTTAGTTCGATCCTTTTAGTAATATCTTGATCTAGTAGAATAAAGTTTTGGTATGAATTAGTTTTGAGTTTTTCTTTGTGGTACCTCTATGTAATCGAGTCCGTGAGCTATATATAATAAAGATTAGTGTTGAGTCAAGGGCTTCGCCATCTTGCTTTGATCTTGAGAAAATAGAAAGAATAAAAAGAAATAAAAGAGTTCATATTGATCTCATGGATAGTAATGACTTTATGATGTCTACTACACAACCTTCTTCTTGTAGACGTTGTTGGGCCTCCAAGTGCAGAGGTTTGTAGGACAATAGCAAATTTCCCTCAAGTGGATGACCTAAGGTTTATCAATCTGTGGGAGGCGTAGGATGAAGATGGTCTCTCTCAAACAACCCTGCAACCAAATAACAAAGAGTCTCTTGTGTCCCCAACACACCCAATACAATGGTAAACTGTATAGGTGCACTAGTTCGGCGAAGAGATGGTGATACAAGTGCAATATGGATAGTAGATATAGGATTTCGTAATCTGAAAATATAAAAACAGCAAGGTAACTAATGATAAAAGTGAGCGTAAACGATATTGCAATGGTAGGAAACAAGGCATAGGGTTCATACTTTCACTAGTGCAAGTTCTCTCAATAATAATAACATACTTGGATCATATAACTATCCCTCAACATGCAACAAAGAGTCACTCCAAAGCCACTAATAGCGGAGAACAAACGAAGAGATGATGGTAGGGTACGAAACCACCTCAAAGTTATTCTTTCGGATCAATCTATTCAAGAGTTCGTACTAGAATAACACCATAAGACACAAATCAACCAAAACCCTAATGTCACCTAGATACTCCATTGTCACCTCAAGTATCCATGGGCATGATTATACGATATGCATCACACAATCTCAGATTCATCTATTCAGCCAACACAAAGTACTTCAAAGAGTGCCCCAAAGTTTCTACCGGAGAGTCAAGATGACACTACTAGGAAAAGGCCTACTAATGGCGCACCGGTTTTGCCTACTAATGGCGCACTACCGATGCACCATTAGTATCACGCCACTAGTATTTTTTACTACTGGCGCACCACTGGTGCGCCATTAGTATCTGGTATACTAATGGCGCACCATGCAGTGCGCCATTAGTATGTAACACCATGCGCCATTAGTGTGCCTCCCGGGGGGCCATACGTAACCATGTGCTTTGTCATACTAATGGCGCACCCTGTTGTGATGCGCCATTAGTATGAATATTTGGTTTTTCTTTTTTTTTTTACTTTTCTGATTTTTGCACAGGTTACAAAATATATTACTGGACGGAATATAGACAGCAGCACACAGCAAGAGCGGATTCATCGAATACAATAGAAGATTAGTCTCTGAATACAATTCATCATATTAGTCTCCGAATTCAAAAGACCGAACAAAGATAAAACATTACAAGTCTCAAGACCGCGAGTATCGAGTTTGTCTTCACATTACAAGTCGATATCGATCATCTAAACTACCATCACATATAAGAGAGTTGCGGTCATCACGATGCATTGTTCCTAGGCTGCCCACGTGGGGTCACCAGTGTGCGCCCTTCACGCACAGCTGAATGTGTTTAATTCCTATTTGCTGGATTTTTCTATGGCAGTTCTGTGGCAAGTGTCTGGCCGAAATCTCACTAATATTCAGGATTGCTGAGAGTTTTTTTACTAGGAGATAACTAGATAATCATTTAATTTACTGTATAGAAGAGTCGTATAGCTAGCATACTACCTATCAAAGAAAGAGTATGTGTGATTCTCACTACGAAGATGAAGTAGATGGTGGTGACCGAACTTAGCACAAACTGACTTGGCGCTTGAACCTTTCATGTTTATAATTCACTAATCATAGTCCTTTCATTACTAATGAACGGTGAACTAAGTTGTAAGTTGTTGCTATGTCAATGTGGCTGCCTGTTTGTCATGGTTTTTCTCATTTCTTGTCCTGTTGATGAGCTAGAAAGAAACATTAGGTATGTACATGTATTGTTATCTCTTTGAAGTAATAAAGTTGTGGTGAGATGCACTGCCAAAGAAATTGGAATGTTTAAATATAAAATTATTTTCGTTTAACGATTGACTAGAACTTATATCATAGCTTTCTGAAATGGACTTACACTGCTTTACTCTTTTGGGCCTAGAGTTATACCTGAGCATTCATTTTGCATCCAGCAATGCACGTGCACCTAAGTTCTGTATTGTTTAGAAAAACTGAATGTCATTGATAAATCAAAGGCAACTTCTGAACAGAGCAACTATGGTCGGCTAAGATGACCTACTTCATTGCTACCTGTATGTGCACCTAAGTATTTTGCTATTTGCAACACCTCACTGTTCAGATTTCGGACTTTATATGTTACAACTTTTAGTGTTATGTTTTTCTGTTTAGAAACAGTATGGGAGGTCCGTACTTTATTATATTATATGAATAACTAAGGTATTATTATTTGGTTTGCAAAAACAAAACCAATACTAATCAGGCCACACATAACCAATTTGTGAAAGTTAAGATCTTTGAAGTCGCGACAGCTTTAGCCACCCCGAGTCTTATATCTATAACCTTTTCCAATATCTAGAACCTTTTCCGTCGGATATATTTCAGGTGGTTTTCTGAAAACCGGAATAACTTCAGCATCCAAATATTTGGACATCCCAATATAGCGAAGAACTTCTTTTCACTGACAGCGTGAGATGATTGTAGCCAATCCAGCAGGTACATATGTAAGTATCCCTCTATATGAAAGTACAATGTTTTCATACATGCATAAGTTTGACATACATAGGTTGAACAGCATAATATATGTTTGTTGTATAAATACAAAAGATTAGTTAGTACCTTCAAAAAGTAGTACTTACAAGGTTATAGTGGCGGCGGACTAAACGCAAAGAGCTATGTACGTAAATATAAAAAAGACGTGTTATATATAGATTAAAACTAGCAATGGTGGCACAAATATCTCCAATGCTAATTTGTTATCATTTATTCTTCACAAACCAAGGAAAAAAGACATATTATGTTGTGTCGTAGCTCTTCGTTTGTTAATAACTCATATTTGCATATATATATTGCAATATAATAATGAACATGAAAAGTAATAAACTTCAGTTTCCATGTTCGTGTACATGTACGAAATGTTATTATATGGTCGGGTATGTTATAAGTGTAAAAACGATTTTCCAGATTCACCCAAAAATGGATATTGAACCAGTCAATTGCCTCCACGTGATATTCCTGAAGAATTTCAATCCTGTAATGAAGTTCCAACAGTCTTACAGTTATTCAGGTAGAAATCATACGCATTTTTTAATTACATGCCAACCAGCAAAAATGCAACTATTTTATCACAGAGAGAGCCCACATGTGTTTGTCCTTTTTACGATTATCAAATAACTAGTCGTCAACCCATGCATCTGCACGGGCTAGCACTTCTAATATTAAATATGACATAGTTGGTACAAATTAGAAATGTTGGACAGTAATATTAAGACATTGTTATGGATTATTATTGTTATTATTGGTAGACAACATGGTTACGACTTCAAAAGTTTCAGAAAGCATAAAAGATTAAGTGCCCTATTGTAGCATTTATCTTCCTGTCATTCCCCTACAATCCTACATAAGAAACATCCATAAGAAACATCCATCTTCCTTTTTGCCATGGAAGCACTGTATATTTTGATATTAAGAACCTTCTCAAATTAGATTTTGTATGTGTACAACATCTAAACGGAAGTCCTCCCTCTAGAACATAGGAGAGCGTAGAATTAATTTCACAAAGTTTTGATTGACTGTAAAATAATTTGATCCTATATACAACAATGGACATGCACAGTTTTCTATCAAAATATGTGATACTTTCGCAAATTATAAGTTCTTGTCTTAACCAATGAAGTCAGGAAAAATTTTCTTTTATGATTTCCTCATGTCTTAAGATTTGTAGATTATTTGGACTTGAAGTTCTTGTCGTCACCGATAGATTCTTATGTAGACGCTCTGTTGTTCATATCGTTAATTAGGATTATTATAAGCAAAGCAGTACAAATTTAACTGGATTTAAATTATGAAAAGTACTTGTGGAGATGTAGGACAGATCTGAATTTTCTTAGATCACATAGACGTCCTTTGCTTTTCAATATTATGGACACATTTAATAATATTTAAGATGTTGTATGCTTACACTTATTTTTTCTGTAGGATACCTGTAAAATGTTGTTTGTTTGTACACGTTGTATCGGAAAGATGAAGTAATGGATTACTCATTACTGGGGAAATTTATGGACTCCCCTTATGCTATCTCCACCCACAAAACTTGCCATTTAAACTGAATCATAATTTAAGTGGCCCAAAATCAAGACTGTAGTCTGATTCTTCAAAACTATTTTTTTCCCAAAAATAATAAATAAATAGAAATAACATCTCACCTACTTCTAATCTGATTACCTACATTCTTGATCTCCTCGACTATATCCATAAATATTGAGTCCTGTCGGGATCCAGGTATTTCCTTGCCACACGCTCATCTAGCCGCTAGTCTTGACCAACACATGTATAGTTAACAAACGTCTGCTTCAATCTGCTTTCAAACAAATATGCTGGTTCCGATGGGAGATTTATTTTTGATCTAGTATATAGAAAATTGAATTAGATGTATATGAGATGAATTGCAAAAAATATAACTACAAAACCGCTATCTTGCCACACTTGGCTCCTTCCGCTCGAACTTCAAAGAGACCATACAACTCATCCTTTCGCTAAATTAACCATTGCGGGATAAATTAAGGTACTTGAATATACAGGTTGTAAGAACATGGAAAACTTAGATTGAAAGGTCGAACATGAGGAACACGATCAGGCGACCCATACATGCATGTTTGAGTAAATTGTATCTGCTAAATCAACATATCATGGGGTAAAATAATGTTGCAGAATATATATGCTTGGATCGCTCGATTGGATCGTACCTGTTATAAGCACGGTGAGATGAAATCATCTACATACACACGATGGTTGTTGTAATTGGAAATTTAGATTCAAAGGTTGAGGTAGAGCACGCAATATAGCTGATGGATTGATGTAGTTGGAAAGAAAGATTCGAAGGTTGGAGAGGAACACGATTAGGAGACTTGAGAGCACACTTGATTTGAAGTAGAAAAATCGCCTCTAGCGGCCATCGGCAGGAGATCAAGATTGAACGGAAGGAGGATGCAGTGGCCAAGTAGAGGAGTCCACGGAGATATTATTCGGCAGATTTTTTTTCTTTGAGAAGGCAGAGTATTTTTATTGATGGAGGCTTTTACGGGCAATCAGCAGGATTGTGGAATTCTTGTTTTCCTTTTACGTGGAAGTTTTTGAAGGGATGGAAGCTTTCCTTAATTTGTTTATAGAAACGCTTGGAGGCTTTATACAATTTATATATCAGAAAAATAGTTTCATGCCACGCCCAGGAAAGTAGGATCTAGGCAATCAAGGAGGCGAGGGATCCCTTGCGCGCCGCCGGCGACGCCGTCGGTTCCCTCTCTCTCCGTCGGCTGCTCCGGCGGCGGGAGGGAGGGGGAACCTCGGGTCTGTTCGCTAGGCGGGTGTGTGGTAGGATTAGTGTTGAGGGAGACGCTGCCGAGGCCGTTGCGGTGGTGTCACGTCAGAATAAGTTTCTCTAGGCTCCGTTCGCAGTCAGGCGAGGCTTTTGCCTTCGTCTAGGAGCCAGCGGTGTTGGGGATCCCCGGATCTCGTCGAGGTCGCGGGCTATGGTGGTTGGAGGTCCATCGGCACTGGCCATTTGGATCCTCAGATGGGCGATGGAGGCAGGGAGACGAAGACCTTTCTTCTTCCTTGTTGGTATGATTTGCTGCTGCTGTTCTTCTCCTTCCTCTGCGCTGATGCTGGTGGGAGATCCTGCTTTGTTCGGATCGATGGCCCGGCCATGTGCTGGACCGGTCAGATGACTCGAGTTCTCTTCCTTCCAGAAGGGACACTTTTCGCGGTACTAAAAGCCAAAGATGGCGATGGCTGTTGCAGGTGTGTTGGATTGATGTCCATGCCCTCTCAGCGCTGGTGTCAAGAAAGGAGGAAGCAGCGTGGCGGCAATTATACCGTGGTCGAAGATGATGACCTGTTTGCATGGTTGCGATCCTTCGCTGCAGGGTCTTCTCTCAAGATCCGTGGATGATGACACAGGCTCCGGAGATCTTCTTGTGTTATGCTAGTCTTAGGGTATTCTAGGTGTTCATAGTCCTTTGTGTTTGCGTTTCAGTGTGCTTGTAAGGATCAACTACTTTGTACTGATCCGTGATTTGAATGAAAAATTTCTCAAAAAAAAATATTGAACGTGTTCGTTGCCTATTTTTATGGGATGTGACCATATGTGTTACGCAAGTTTCTTTTGATGGAGGATTTTACAGGCAATCAGTATGATCTGGATTTTTTGTTTTCCTTTTACGTGGGAATTTTTGATGGGATGGAAGCTTTCCTTGTTTCTTTAAGAGAAACATGTTTTTTTAGGGGAAGAGAAACTGTTGGAGGCTTAATTCCTTCCACAACATTGCACGTGTCAGATGCCTTTTTTTAATGGGATGCACCATACCTGTTATGTAAAAAATAATTAATCTTGTACGTAAATTTTATAATCCGACGGTGTAATTAATTTTGATGATGTGGATTAATGAGACAACCTTAATGATTCATCCAATTAGTAAATATAAGATGATCACCTAAGTAGGGAACGGTCTCCATCAATTTTAATCAAAAAAATTCCAAATTGGAATCTGATGAAGCATAACAACCTACAAATAAGAATCACTAGACTTCTATAAAAGTGAAACAACACACGTAGGAACTCAATTTGAAATTATGCAAAATCCAAACGGTAACTAATTATCCCAAGCATACCAATTATACATATTAAGTAAATAGTTCCCAAATGTGTGTTCCTAAGTATTCAGATCCCAATTCAGATCCCAACCTACAAATAAGAACATGTGCTTGCCGTACTTACGAACTGCCCTGGTGAAGGTGCCTCCAGATTTGGCGTAGCCTGGGAGAACATCATCAAGAACTTTCTTGACATTTGTGTATCCTATCTTGGAGTTACGGTTCGGGTCGAAATACGTGGCCATGGAATATTTCGGGCTTAAGAGGATGAGTGTGCAATGTGTGTCACTGCACAGAACACGGAATGTTAGAAAAAAAAGAACGATCGAAATCTAAGAAATCATATGTTATGGGGCGGTTAAGGGATGACTTACTCGGGAAAGTAAGCCACAAGGAAGTTATCCTTATCTGGGTTTGCCGAATGACGCTTCGAGGTGTGAACTCGCAACTTGGCGGTCCCAGCGCTGCTCAAGTGCTTGGCATGCATGTAGAAGGGTCGACTATCACGATGTCCGGGTCTTGTCTCTAATGATCCGCATCTCCATACTCAGCGAAAACAGCCGAACGAAGGTGTAGTGCAGCGGATGAAGGTTAAACATAGCAAAGATGTCATCAAACCGCAGGACGATCGTACCCCCGATGTCGCCATCCACAAAGCCCTTGCCCTCTGGCACCTTGGCCACGGAAACCGGGTACGCCACATCATTCTATCTCAGACGCCGCTTCTCCAAAGAAAGAACACTATCGTGCAGACTCCGCATAGCACCGGTTGCAGCATTCAGCATATTTGGCGGTAGCATCGCCCTACCCGCCACATGCACCCTCCTCGAGATATCCTTAGGTGAAGGTGGCCCGTCCTGAGCACGGATCGAACTCGATGCCGGCTGGCTCGCACCGGCGCCCTTGTTAGTCTTTCGTTTCCGTCCCTTCTTCTTGATCTCCTGTAATGGGACCGAGTTCTGCTCACAAACCGCCTTCTTGAGCGTGTTGGGGCTGATAATATTTCGCACCACAGCTATCTGAGGCTCGGTGAAGGCGGGAGCTGGAGGCGTGTCCTGAGAACTGAATGCCGACGACGCTGCTGTAATTGGATTTCTCCGTCGCACCAGCTAGATCGTGGTCGTCTTGGTTGGGTTCTTGAGAAAGAGGCCCGCAGAACTCGTCAGCGTACCCATGTTCGGCAAAGTACTTATCAACTTTGGTAAATGTACCGTCGTTGTTGTCGTCACCGACTGGATCCTGTGCCATAGGGCTGTCCGGATCCTGTGCCATAGGGATGTCCGGCAGGTCCGATAGTGTTGCAGCGTTCTTGCCATGGCTTGGCGCCGACACGACTGGCGGTCTTGTCTGTGGGGTGGTGTCCCCCGCCCCCAAACGAATATGGCTCTTCGGCCAAAGCAGGGGCCAGTTTACGCAGGTGCTGAGGGTCATCTCAACTTCTTCGTCGGCCCCAGGGGGTCGAATCGGAGGTAATAGCTCGTCGCAGCCTGGCAGCACCGAACAACTTCAACCCTATACACTGTGGGTGGCATCGGATTACCGTGGAACATGGGGTTGCCCGGTTGAGCGATTCTGCCCTTGGCGACATCGACCAACTCGCCGCCCACGAAGTGAAGAAGAGCGCCAGGAACGTCGGCGGCGCCCTGCAAAAACATGTAGGGCGTCAGGGATGCCCAGTCAAAGGCAAGGAGATGAAGTCATCGGCCGAGAGGCTTAGTTACCGTGATGTCGTCGAGCTCGGTTAATGTCGAGGCACCGCCAACGGCGGGCGTGCAACTGACGGAGGGGCCGCTTGCTGGCGAGGTGCCGGCCGGCGTACACCCGGGTGCATTAAGCTCCAATGCCCGTGCCGGCGCCGGAGACATGAATACCGCCTCCGCCGGAGACACCAATGGCGCCACCTGCGCGCTGTGCGAGTTGCTGGCCGTGAAGCTGGGAACCGGGGGAGGCAACTGTTGGCCGCCCGCAATCCACGTCGTCAGCCCATGAATCAACATAGGCACCATGGTGTTGAGCTTCGTTCCCAGTTGTTGTTCCACTTGCTCTTGGACAAGCTCCGGAATCCGCGCCACTTGTGCCTTGAGTGCTTCAACCTCGCGCGACTGGCTTTCCGAGCTGGACTTTTTCTCCTTTCGCCCACCAGCGGTATAGTATGACGACCATTTTGTGGACAAGCCTTTGCCGGCCACACGACCAGCTGACGTCGGCTTACTGAGCTTATCCTTGTTTTTAATTACGTTCAATGCCCTATTTAAAGGGGTGTCGAAAGGGGAGCTCTGAGACGACCCCGCGCTACTACTTTCAGTGTCCTGCGGAAGGAACGTGAACCATTTAGAAATATTGGGGATTAATTAGAATGCAACCATATGGAGCTAATTACACAAGGGTGTATTCCTTACCAGAACAAGCTCGAGCGCCCTGATCTTCGAATCCGTGGTAAGCTCCTTTGTTACCGGGTCCTCCTTGTACCGGGCCCTGAGAAAGTTCCTGGTCTGCTTGTCACGGTATTTTTCGAAGCGGGGCGGTAGGCCTTGCTCGGCACGCTCCGCGTCCTCCTTGTCCCATATAGGCTCCGCCACTCTATAACCGCCGGGACCGAGTTGGTGGACCCCTAAGTTCAACTTCCGCATTTCTTTCCCCCACTGACTTGATTCGGAGGTTGCGCTGCTCTCGCACTTGATCTTGAACTCCTTGTACTCATCTTCGCTCATCAAAGGATATTTCGCCTTGATCTTGTCATAACTACCACCTTTTTCAATCATTGCCTTCACCGTGCTTCTCCAAGTAGAAAGGGCCGTGCTCATCCTCGTGAGGGCGGTACTGTTCACTTTATTCCCTAAGAGGCGTGTGTTTGCAAACTCAGCGGGGAACTTGTATCGTTCGTGCAGCTTCGTGAAGAGGAGGCTGCGCAAATTCCCGTGGTCCTTATGCCTTAGGTTCTAGGTGTTGATCGAGACGGTGCTCCAGAGAATGCACCCGAGCTGAATCGAGCACCCCTTGACTACTTGTTTGAGCGCCGTCGGATTCCCCTCAGAGTCCACTTCAGTAAATTCCTCCCTGATGGTGCCGAGCACGCTCGGGCGCCGGTCCTTCCGTTGCCTCTACGGTTGGCTGCCATCTGTGTGTGCGCCGCCATCATCAGTGCTGGCATCCTCGGCGGCACCATCAGTGGTGTCATCCCCGACGCCACTAGGGGTTGTGTAGTCAGGATCGGTGTCTTCCACGGCGTCCTCATAGCGGTGAGGTTCTTCCTCCAACTCCTGGGACAGCTCCCAGAATTGCTTGCCGCCCGAACCGCCGGCCTCATCGTTGTGGGCCATGTTTCGCTCTAAATAGGAAAAAAGTTTGGTGAAAAAGTTGGTTATTGTCAAGGAACAAGATCATGGTCTCATCATTTAGGGTTTGTCGACACCGAGGCATCCTAAAAGCTAAGCATTTATCATTTAGGGTTTGTCGACGCCGAGGCACCCTAAAAGCCTATGTTGGGTTTATTGCACTAATCACTTGGCTCTATTGCCACCTATGTTGGGTTTATCATCTAGGGTTTATCGATGCTGAGGAGAATTCTAATTTGGGTTTAATGCAGCAAGAATAAAGGGGCAGTTGATCCTACTTAATTAAGTACTAAGATACCCCAGCCCATGCATTAGTAGCAAGTACCTCATATGTCCGATTTTTAGCAAAGTCATGCTAAAATTCACGGAAAATTTCAGCATGACATTTGCTGAAAATAGGACATATGGAGTACCCGAATTTGCCGGAACGGAAGTTAATCGACATTCCGGCAAACTCAAGGGCCTCTCGGGGTACCTACAAAATCATCACGACACGAAGGGCCTCTCAAGGGCCTCAAGCAGCAGCGGCGTCTCCCAGGACCCCATTTTTTTTTCCTAAATTCAGCATATTTCTATACACCAACACTATAAAGATGAAGAATAGTTCTACAGTAGCCCATTTATATACAATAGCATATTTGGTCATACCAATTTCTGAAACAATTCAAATCTGAACTGTATCTTTGGTCATACAAATCTCTGAAACTTTACAAATCTGAAATATATATTTGGTCATACAAATTTATGGAACTAATCAAATCTGAACTGTATCTTTAGTCATACTAATCTCTGAATCTTTACAAATCTGTGGTCATACAAATTTACGGAACTAATCAAATTCTGGATTCAGAAGTTGGACTTCAAAAATCTTTCATGCAAATTACTTGAAGTACTGAAGTTAAATTGTTTTCAATCTGTCCAGATATTGTCAGTGACAATTAGGGTCATTCAGAAAGATGCAACCCTCGAGAATTCCTAGCATGAGGTTTGTCCATCACTTTTGGCTCACTTATTAATCTACTCATCCTATGTCAATATCCACATGCTATTTCATCTGATGTTCCTGAATCATTGTAGTTTAGGCACCATACAAGATTGTTAGTTCAATGTGCTTTATATCCTAGTTATACTACTGCAGGAAAGGAGGATCATCATACACATATATATATGTATAGCAATTGACAGGAGCTTCATCATTTTTAGTAACAACAATACATATATAGCAATTGGAAGCAAACATATGTACACATAAGATAAAAATGTAGTGCTGAAAGTTTAATGCTTACAAAAGACTTGCTAAAATAGTGAAAAATATGGAGTCACCAAGCTGGCTAAGAAACTCCCAAAGTCCACTAGCAAATCCAAGATCTAATCCTGTTACACACATCATAACAATTTAAGATAACTAGGATAAGGATAGTAGGAAATGAAAAAGAAAGAGCTCAAAAAACAATCACAACAGAAAAATAATAAAAACCTAGTCCTAGACGAAAATAAATCCTAAAAGAAAAGAAATCCTAAAATCTGGAGCAAGTCCTAGCAGTAGTAGTCCAACTAGATGGCCACCACTACTACTCCTATCACTAGAGTAAACAACAGTTGTGTGTTCAACATCTTTACTGATGAAACATTTTCATAGAAGGTCCACATTTGCAATCAGTAGTGACCCAAATACATGGATGCTGCCTCTACCCAAAAATCAGACCTATTTAACTCACATATACATTCTAATTAGATCAGACAAATGTTTCAGCACAATAAACATAGTCATGTATAATAAGAAGCAAATGTGTTACTGTACAGACCTATTTAACCCTAGGCACTTTGCATATACAAGCTATATAGTCTGAAATCAAATGCATACAGCTGAGACAATCATCGACCATAGCACTCCACAGCCATGAACTTGTACAGAGGGGGAGAGAGGCGAGATAAGTGGTCACCTTGGTGACAGGGGAACCAAATCCAAACAAGTCGAACCCACAGCAGCAGCTTCTCTGTATCCAAGTTGAACCAAGTCCTTCCTTCACACAACACAACAGCACAAACACAGCTTCAGAGATTGGAGGAGATGAAGAAGAAAATCAGCGGAAAAGGGATTAGTACCCTGTTCTCCTGCTGGACGGCGGGGAGGTCACGGGCCTTCTCTCCTGCTGGACGTGGGGCCTCCTCTCCTGCTGGACGTGGGGCGGCTCCGAGGTTTCTAGGGTTTTGAGGAGGGAGGGGAGGCGGGCTCTGGGGAGGCGGCGCCGGGGAGGAAGGGAGAGGGAGGCGAGGGGCGTGGGCGGCTGCGGCGCAGTGGGTCGGGGCAGCGGCGGCGGCAGCGCGGTGGAGGGAGGGATGAGGGAGGGAGCGGCACGGTGGAGGGAGAGGGACGAATCGAAGTAGTCTGGCGAGAGGGAGAAGGGGGGAAGGAGCGGCGCGGTGGTGTATGGATGGGGGAAGATTACTAATGGCACACCTCGCAGAGGTGCGCCATTAGAATGTTTTTTTTTACTATAGTTTGAGCACATGTTATATTCCACCTAACCCAATCCACATCAGAACCCGCCCACTAGCCCGACTGGTCAGCACGCAGCACACACACCAGGAGGTCCTGGGTTCGATTCACTACTAGAAAAACCGCTACTAATGGCGCACCTAATTTGGCCATTAATGGCGCATCACCGTGCGCCATTACTAGCACGCCATTAGTAATTTTACTAATGGCGCACCGGTGGTGCGCCATTAGTATCTCAGTATACTAATGGCGCACCACCGTGCGCCATTAGTATAGGCTACGATGCGCCATTAGTATGCCTCCCGAGGCCATGTATACCAGTGCTTTGGCATACTAATGGCGCACACCACGAGATGCGCCATTAGTAATTATGGATACTAATGGCGCATCGACCAAATGATGCGCCATTAGTATGCTTTGTCATACTAATGGCGCATATCATGTGATGCGCCATTAGTATGAATATTAGGTTTTTTTTATTTTTTATTTTCTGTTTTTTGCACAGGTTACAAAATGTATAATTTGACAAAATATAGACAGCACACATCAACAACAGATTCATCAAATACAATAGAAGATTAGTCTTTGAATACAATTCATCATATTAGTCTCCGAATACAATTCATCATATTAGTCTCTGAATTGAAACGACCGAACAAAGATAGAACATTATATTACAAGTCTCGAGACCGCGAGTAGCGAGTTTGTCTTCACATTACAAGTCGATATCGATCATCTAAACTACCATCACATAGAAGAGAGCTGCGGTCATCACGATGAGCATCATCACGATGAAACTCGTCTTCATCCGGTTCCTCCAACGCCCTCCCTCTCCCGCTAGATAGCGGGCGATCTAGATTCGCCTCGCCCTAGTGGTGTACCTTTGTAACTGTTACGCTGAATCGGTGAACCTGTCTCCGACACTCCTCCCAGTCATCGAGACTCGAACCTTACCCTTGTACACGACATACGCCGGCATCGCTATGCACTAGCCAAATGAAACGTTAGTACCAATTCACAGACAATACATAAGCAATATATAAGTATGCAACAGAACGATCGGAAGAGAAAAGCAAGACATTAATAGCATCGATTACATCTAAGTTGAACGACTCTCGAAACCAAAGAGACATACTACAAGTTCATTAAATTTTAATTACAACATGAGCCAATCGATGTTTCAGAACTAGACAACTCGACTCAAGGGACTGGAGCGTGGATGAAGCCGCCGTCTATCGTGGGAGTCATGAAAGAACGGGCGTTGTCATCCTGCATTTGTAGCATTGTGTCGATGTCACCGTTGGACGGTTGATTTCGAGGTAGAACTGCCCGAGGTACGAAGGACATCTTGATGGATGATTTCCGCAAACTCCATTGGATGCGAAAGAATTCTTGTCCGATGTCCGCGCCCTGGATTGCCGACACGCCATGCCCAATGTTGGAGTTTACTTGGTAGCGAAGTTGATGATGGTCCCGCACGATCGCCCGCATGTGATGGATGGCGAGTAGGCACCCTTCGACCGCCAGCGGCTGCTTGACGCAGCAGAACGTCAGATTGTGGGAGAACACGTGCTTGCCGATGCATTGAATAGGCCTGGTGAAGGTGCCTCCAGATTTGGCGTGAGCTGGGAGAACATCATCAAGAAC